>JACXGK010015106.1:0-10796 GCA_016801125.1 Novumbra hubbsi | reverse complement strand
TGAAACGTGGCTGGGTCTTTCAGCATGACAATGATCCCAAACACACCGCCCGGGCAACGAAGGAGTGGCTTCGTAAGAAGCATTTCAGGGTCCTGGAGTGGCCTAGCCAGTCTCCAGATCTCAACCCCATAGAAAATCTTTGGAGGGAGTTGAAAGTCTGTGTTGCCCAGCAACAGCCCCAAAACATCACTGCTCTAGAAGAGATCTGCATGGAGGAATGGGCCAAAATACCAGCAACAGTGTGTGACAACCTTGTGAAGACTTACAGGAAACGTTTGACCACTGTCATTGCCAACAAAGGGTGTACAACAAAGTATGGAGATAAACTTTTGTTATTGACTAAATACCTATTTTCCACCATAATTTGCAATTAAATTCATAAAAATTCCTACAATGTGATTTTCTGGATTTTTTTTCTCATTTTGTCTGTCATAGTTGAAGTGTACATATGATGAAAATTACATGCCTCTCTTATCTTTTTCAGTGGGAGAACTTGCACAATTGGTGGCTGACTAAATACTTTTTTGCCCCACTGTATATATACACAGACATATAGAGCCATGCTGTTGTAATACGTGCAGCATGTGGTTTGACATAGTCTGAAATAAAATAGACCTTACTTGAAAAAGACATTGTCTGGTTGGCATCATATGTTGCTCCAAAACCTGTATATATTGTTCAGTATTAATGGTGTTTTCATAGATGTGCAAGTCACCCATGCCATGTGGACTAGTGCACCCCACCCATACCATTATAGATTATGTCTTTTGAACTTGGTGCTTATAACATGGCGGATGGTCCTTTTCCTCTTTAGTCCGGAGGATGCATCGTTCATGATTCCCCAAAATAGTCTCAAATTTGTTTTCTGTGTTGCATCTGTCCATGGTAATTGAGCACGGGCCCAGGGAAGGTGTTTCTGGATCTTTTTAAATATGGATTTTTCTTTGCCTTATAGAGGTTAAACTTGCAATTGTGGATGCAACTATGTACTGTGTTCTCAGAAAATAGTTTTCCGAAGTTTTCCTGAGCCTCTTGCAGTGATTTCCACTACAGAATTATGTCTGTTTTTAATGCAGTGCAGCTTGTGGGCCCGAAAATCACGACCATCTAATATTGGATTTCAGGCAAGTCCCATGTGTACAGAGATTCCTCTGGATTTTCTGAATATTTTAATGTAATTTTAATTTAATTAGGTTCTCTAGATTGAGGTCCCCCAACTCTTTGTGAAAGTCTGCAAAGAAAAAAAAATTGGAGAGTGGTGAACACCTCCTTAGTATATTTACTCCTGAAAGACTCATCCTCTCATTTTATATCAAATCATGTTACTGCCTGTTGCCAATTGACCTAATTAACTGTGAGATGATTCAACAGGGTTTATTTAGCATTACAGAACTTTTCCAGTCTTTTGTTGCTGCTGTCAAATCTTTTTTGAAATGTGTTGCTGGCATGAAATTCATACAGGGCTTCTCTTTTTCAAGAGACAATAACATTTTTAATTGTAAAAATGTCTTTGGACTATTTTTTATTAAATATACATGAAATGTTTAAATTATCTGCAAATCTTTGCATTCTGTTTTTATTTCCATTTTTCACAGTTGAAACAGGGTTTTATAGACAAATACAAAATGATAAACATTATTCATTCAAAATACAAAACATGTTACTAAGACAAAGTTCCAGGTCTGACACAAATGTGTTATTAGTGATTTACAAACCTAGACACATTTCCCATATCTGCAGTTATTTCCCTTTTTGTGTACTGCAATGTGCTGTATGGTATTCAACAGTTTATTTTACAGTTCTATAGGAAGTACTAAACATAGTTGAGGTATAATACAACATTTAATATTTAATATTCTACAGTTTACAACCGAAAACCACATTGTAGAACAATGTGCTATAGGTTTTTAAAGGAATGATATATAATCATAAAATAAGTCATACAGTATTTTCTAGTAAATGCAAAATTGTGTAAAACTCACAACAAAGATAATAAAACATGACAAATCAGTTCCTGTAATTTCTTTTAAGCCTGTTCCCACTAGGAAAATGGGTGTTTTGAGTTAAGGTAAAACTTACATTTGAGGTTAGGTTATTCAGGTTACTGTTTGTCACAAGGATAGACAGTGTGTATGTGTGTTGTTATGCTCTTATTGGCCCCTATCTCTGGATAGACTTTAAGATTCTCATTCTAAAATGTGTGAAGGACCTAAATGCACATTTCATAAGTGTCTGCATATTTTACTACAGTGAAATGTGTCGCCATTATATTTCGCTGCTGGCTGGAAATATGAGTTGTTTGATGATATGTTGTTTCCATTCCTCTTGTTGGACTTACCTCGGTTTCAACCAGTCGCTGTCTATACACATCGTCCCATGTCACAAAGAATTGGGAATCCACAGGCAAATAACTGTTTCTCAAGCTGGGTTACATAACCCCTACCGTGCCACTAACTAGTAGTTACCAATTTCACATACTCACAAAATCTCTAATGTTAGAGAACTGCATGTTAGAAAATGTTCAAAAGAAGCTGCACTGATTTGTGGAGTCAGTATTTTCTACATGTTTAGGTTGCTACATGGTAATTACACCGTAATCTTATAAAATGAATATGTAATTTGCTGAACAATAATCACACATTCTGGGGAAAACACCTAAAAATGCAGTATATTTGTTTTGGACAACATAAGGATGTTTGAATTCTAATCAACCTATTAAATGGGAATACAATGGTTGTTTTAATTTCCAATACACGCTTTTGTTAAATATGATATATCATATATTATTATACCATCAGTGACCAAAAAGTGATTACATTTTTTAGGAGAGCCTTTCTGAATCAATATCCTGTTCAGGGTTACTGAATGTTTGTGTCATGTCCTGGCTGGGGGCCCCTGGCCATCTTTGCGTGCCCGGGGCTCACAGTCAGGACCTGCCAGTAGAGGTGCCTCTAGGCATCTCTGCTGAACTGTTTGGTGCTCCCCAATTGGGGACAGCTGCTGCCAGTTGTCCCTAATTGGGGAGCCTACATCTGGCCAGTGTAGTGTTTGTTGTAGTGTATGTAAACATGCTTCAGACACCAATATAGACATGTTGTCTCATTGTTATAAGTAAATTATTTTAATCAATTTAAAACATTTCGGTGGACTGGCTTCCTAACTTGTCTTATCCTTCTATTTATAATATTGTTATTGATTGTTTTAGGTAATTTTTCTCCCTGCTACTCCTCTCATTTGGGGGAAAAAATCTAATATTAAATCATATGGGAGCAGTCTTGAAAAGGGGAACTGACCTTGAATTGTGTGTATAGAGGGTTGCCTTTCTTTTTCTCAAGTAATGTGAAAGTATCCGAAAATGATCTATAATGTCTGTTTTCATAAGAGGTTATCCTAGAGCTATCGGTAATTAACAATTGGTATGCACAAGGCTTTGAAGGGATTGTCTCCAGGCAACCGTATAGATCTGAAGCATGAGATTTGTTTCATGTAGGCAGGAAACAATACGCAGCATTGAGCTCCTTACAAATATCACCATGTGTCGGCATGAAGGGAGCCGTTTCCTTCTCTTGTTACTTCTCAATGTTTTGACATTATCTCAAATTCAAATCTATAAAATGTGATGATTTATCACTTGGTAAATGCAACAGGTGCTGTAGACACTGCCAGCGAATTGCTGACTTATGATTATTTTTTCAACAATGCAATAAAGAAGAATTAAATAAGATAATTTAAGGTAAGACAATATTGGGGCATACATTACCTAACCATTTGATTGACAATGCAGATGTAGTTTTAAGAAATGGACAAAGCAGTCATCAATCCGTCAGGGTCCTGAAGTTTGTCGATGACAACCCCCTGAATGGGCTCATCTCTGGTGGGGATGAGACCGCTTACAGAGGGAGATCGACCATCTGGTAAACTGGTGCAGACGGAACAGTCTGGAGCTCAACGCAGCTAAGAGAGTGGAGATGGTTGTGGATTTTAGGAAGAAACCAGTGCCCATCACCCTGTGGGACTCATCATTGCGGAGTAATTTTGCTTCCTGGGCATCATCATCACCCAGGATCTCAATTGGGAACAAAACACCATCTCCATCACCAAAAAAGCACTGCAGAGGATGTACTTCCTGTGGCATCTGAAGAAGTTCAACCTGCCAAAGACAATAATGGTGCACTTCTACACAGCCATCATTGAGTCCATCCTCACCTCCTCCATCACCATCTGGCACGCTGCTGCCACTGCCAAGGACAAGAGCAGACTGCAGCGTATCATTTGAATTGTTGAGAAGGTGATTGGATGCCATTTGCCATCCCTCAAGGACTTGAGGCACGCAGGAAAGATTGTGGCAAAACCCTCCTACCCTGGACACAAACAGTTTTAGGCACTCTCCTCCGGCAGGAGGCTACGGTCGAAAATGACCAATACCTCACACCACAAGCACAGTTTCTACCCTTCCGCAGCTGGCCTCATCAACAAGGCCAGGTGACCCTCACTGACCCCCTCTGCCCCATAACCAAACTTAATGCATTATGCACTTCTTTGGACAACTGGACTTCTGTCTTGCACATTGCACACTGCACTATTATGCAACTACATGTCTTGCACATTTCCTGTTTACTGTGTTATTGTTATTTTTTACTTACTGTATTCTTTTATTTACTTACTGTTTTCAAGTACCACTTACACCATTGCAAATTCCTTGCAGGAATTGCCCTACTAATAACGCTGGCAATAAACCTGATTCTGATAGATATGTACATGTGGAAGGTATGACGCAATTAGGCTTTCTGAGGTAGATATGGGAGCTGGGACAACGTGCTGTACTGCTTGGTTTGCACCATCCTCTGAATTGCCTTTCAGTCAAAGGGTAGATTAATCATTATGTCAAGCTGTGGAACTTTTGGAGTTCTGAGGGGCCCATGGCAAATCTTCTCAGCTTTTGACAAGGTACAGTTGTGCTTTTTGTACCATGTAAAATCCCTGTTGATGTGGATCCCAAGGTAGCTATAGACTGGGCTTAAGTCCTTTCAATGTGTTTGTTGGCATCTGTTCCCACGGTCCATCATTAGCCAATTGTTTCTGGTCGATATTGAGGTTTTTGTCTTGCCTGGTTCCTGTCTCACTGTCGTGTCTTCAGAGTCTTTGGCAAATGGGTAGAACCAGAGAAGATGAAGCTCACACCCAAAGTCTGGCCCCCGTGTAACGGGTAAGTGCGGTGGATCTATCCCTATCCACGCCACTTGAGTGGGGGGGGCCCCGTCTGTGAAGGTGCTAGCCTGTTGGTCTGCATGATATGAGTACACCCATGCAGTATTCCGTTGTGTCACCTGGGTCAGCTAGGGCTCTCATGCATGGCTCAGCATCGTGCTCCTCAAAGCAGGTATTGAAGGCATTTAGCTTGTCTTGGAGGTAAATTTCACTGTGCGTGCTGCAGTTGGGTTTTCCTTTGTAGCCTTTATTCACTTTCAACAAGCGTCAGAGCCAGTACAGTGGGATTCAATCTCAATCCTATATTGGCTTTTTGCAGGGAGTACCTCTAGCCTTTTTTGGGTCCCCAAGTGAACTTTGGTCAAAGAACGGTATTATTTCTATAGAAACAACTCCATGTCTTGAAATAAACTCTTAGATCTCAAAGCAAACAATCAGACTGTTTCACTTTAGTAGTGTATAGGGCTCTTCAAAAGCATGGCTTTGTTTAAAGTACATCTGCATCATTAGGACCTGATCATGGTCATTGATGACATCCTGTTTCACTGCATTGTAAATATAACGGGACACACATGCCAAACATGCATTATAATTTACCAAAGTAACATCAGATGACACTACACTTTTAGGGCAATAATGAGCAAATGAAAAATAAAGGAAATCGTTGGGTCTGTCATTTGACTGACTGCACACGTACAGTGTGGCGCCACGTAACATTAGACCCAATTACATGTTTCAGTGCACAAGCCGTGTTGGCTAACATTGCCATGACATCTTAGTGAGATTAGGGATTCCTGTTGGAGAACAGCTTCAGAGAGCATCAGGTCACACATTTGATTCCGGTTTTGCTTTTTAATGAAGGTTATTTTAGCTCAGACTTCCATGTAATTCCTGTTCGTAACATTTGAAAAAATACTGTAACCTGCGGATAACCTCCCAGTCCTGGTCTTTGTTGCAGTCCCCTCAACATGTTTACCAATATCTTTTTGACTTAGGTGGTACTATCACAGTACAATGACTATCCATATGTTTAATAGCTTGTTTGCTGACATGAACTGAACCTAAAATATAAACTAGGAAATGGCAAAGAAATATCAACATGTGTTCTCTGATTTCATTCTTATCCATCTGTCTTGTTGGTTTCGGCTGGATGAGATGACCAGGTCAGAAAAAAAGCAAAAACTTTGAATGCATTCACATCGCTTTGTGAAACTAAAATGTCACTACTATTGGAGGTATAGATTATAGTTTTTTTCAGAATCTATAATAAAACAATTTGACATGTAGCTCCATTAATAAAGAGGAGTGTCATACTGACTTTTGTGAATCTTTGCTCTCATTCCTCCTGGCACTTTCTAAAGGTTACATACCTTAAATTAAACTCATGTTCAATAGACAATTCAATGTGAAACATTTTATTCAACCTCAGTTAAATCTCACAGAGATATATTTCGTTTGTAATACAATAGTATTAAGAAGCTTGTGCAACACCTATATCACATCAATCATAAATTATCTCTGGAAAAACATAAAAGCACACAAAATTAGTCTGATTAAAAGAACATTTGAGAATGGCAAAATACACTGCTCAAAATAATTAAGGGAACTTGTAATCATCACAGTGTCACACAAAGTCAATTAAACTTCAGGGATATCAATCTGTCCAGTTAGGAAGCATTGTGAATCAAATTCATCTGTTTTGGTGTAAATGATAGTGACAACAGGTATACAAATGATAGTGGCAACAGCAAGACAACCCCCAAAAAGGGAATGGTTTTGCCGGTGGTGGCAAACAGAAAAATCCTCTATCTTCCTCTTTCCTGATTAAATATACTATAGTTTTGTGTCCATGTCACTACAGGTGGTATGAGGCAGTAACTGCAGCCCATTGATGTGGCACAAGCAGTCCAGCTCAACCAGGAAGGCGCATCCATAGGTGCCTTCGCAAAAAGGTTTGCTGTGTCTCCCAGTACCGTCTCAAGAGCATGGATTAGATACCAGGAGATGGGTGGTTACACGTGGAGAGCTGGACAGGGCCCTAAAAAGGGCATCAATCCAGCAGCTGGACCGGTTTCTGCTCCTTTGAGCTAGAAGGAACAAGAGGAGCACTGCCAGAGCCCTACAAAATCACCTCCAGCGGGCTGCCGGTGTGCATCTTTCTGACCAAACTGTCAGAAACAGAATCAATGAGGGTGGCATTAAAGCCCGACGACCTCTAGTGCTCACAGCCCAGCACCGTGCAGCTTGATTGGTGTTTGCCAGAGAACACTACAATTGGCAGGTCCAACATTGGTGCCCCACAGATGAGCGCAGGTTCATTCCAAACATATGTGACAGAAATAAAAGATTCTGGAGACGCCTACATGAACGTTATGCTGCCTACAACATCACCCAGCATGATCGGTTTGGTGGTGGGTCAGTGATGGTCTGGGGAGGCAAATCCTTGGAGGGTTGCACAGACCACCACGTGCTAGGTGACGGTACCCAAACTGCTGTCAGGTACCGGGATAACATTTTCAGTCAGACTTTACACTGGTGCAGTGGGCCCTGGGTTCTTCCTGTTACAGGACAATGCCTGGCCTCATGTGGACAGAGTGTGTAGGTAGTTCTTGGATAAAGAACACATTGATGCCATTGACTGGCCCTCACGTTCCCCAGACCTGAATACAAATCGAGAACCTCTGGGACGTTATGTATCTGACGCAGCCAAGTAGCGCCACAGACTGTCCAGGAGCTCACTGATGCCCTGATCCAGATCTGGGAGGAGATCCCCGAGGACACCATAGTCACTGAGTCACATTATGAGTTGCCATGATGAAATTAAAGCAATTGGAACAGCCTGTGATTTCAATTGATTTCAACTTTTCAGAGTGAGTTCATATCCCGCCCCTTAATCGGTTGGTGATTTTGGTTTCCATTGATCATTGTTACGTCATTCTGTTTTCACCGAGTTAGACAATGAACAGCAAAGATATTGATCTTTAATATATTTAGTAAATGGGACGTGTGATTTTTGTATTCCCTCAATTTCTTTGAGCAGTGTTGGTAAATTTATGTTTTAAACAATCACCACACATTAACATATTTTTTTTCTCCAAATTCTGTATTTTGATAAAAAATGCCTGTGATACTCCTACTGACCATGGATATACTGGTAATCGGTAACAGTAGTGTACACTTATATAAAAGCTCAAGCATGTCCATGTCCCAGAGAACTGGAATTATTTCTCACTGAATCTGCTGAACATTGTTACAGGATAGACCACATATTGTAACTGGGCTTCATGAAGAAATTAAAAAAGAACATTTAAACAAACCATTGTCATTTTAAAGGGATAGATTAACCTAAAATAATGTTGGAGTTTACCTTTAGGAACCTCAATGTTTTCTAACCATGTTATTGTCACTAGCCCCCTGTTTTACAGCTAAACACGTATTATTACTACAGCCATTGTTATATTTTTGCTAGCTATGCTGCCAGCTAAAACAAATGGAATTCAGCCAGTAGCATTCAATTTCTTTCAGAAACTGAAAGGGGACATTTCTTAAGTCATGCAATGAACCACCAACTATAGAAATATTGGACTTCAGGGACTACATTGTTGGAAATGCCAACAAGAGAAACTAAACATTTCACCGGCTGAGGATCTTGAAGCATTGCCCAGATCAACCCCTGAATCATGATCCATTACCAAGGTCAACCCCTGAATCATGATCCAATACCCAGATCAACCCCTGGATCATGAACCATTAGCCGGATCAACTCCTGAAGACAACAGAGATTGTACTTATTAGTCATTTTGTCATTTCATAATAAACAGATTAGCTAACAGTAATTTGTTAGCTGTCAATTTCCTGTGATTTTTAAATAGAATTAAATTCAAAGCAGATTGATGATTTTTGTAAATTAAACTGACTAACATTAACTAACATTAAAGTATCAGTGCAATTTGAAATATGAAATGTATTGAAAATTAAAATTCTCTTATGGAAAAAAACATTGACAGGTTCTTAGAGGTAAGTAACTCCACCAGTTTTACACTCCAAGTTTCCAGATTTAGGTAGATCAGGTCGCATGGTTACAATTAATACATTTGGGCGTAGCTAATGATGACAAAAGCTCAGGTACTGGGTATTCCAATTAAACTGTATATCTGGTCAAACTATCCCTTTACTTATGGCAAACTAACACTTCACAGTTTTAAAGCTATTCCCAAAATATTTCAGCGTACACATTTTCCCATGAGGCAAAGATCGTACAATTCTACACCTTCTGTTTTAATCTGTCCCCAGCCCTGCCCCAAGGTCATGACCCCTATAGGCCCATTCCTTAATACAGCTGTGGTTTTAACACTTTATAATAACAATAATTGCACCAAACTCAGCGATAAGGGGCATCATTATTGGTGAGGTAATGTAAGTGTTCCATAAAAAAATTACATGCAATTAAAAAGAAAAGCTTGAATTGACCACGGGGAAGTAAACATTTTGATTCATAATTACCCAAACACAACAAACATAATTAAGTGTGTACCTTCATTTTGAAGCCATTTATAAATACCTCATGTAGTGAGTTGTTATGTTTGTCACTATTCTTATATGTAAAGACCATACTTTTTGCATAAAATCTAGGAAAGAAACACTCAGAAGCTTGTTTGACAAACCAATACAAAAATGCATACAATTGTAAGGCAATGCAGCTGCGTTGATTACTCTAAACAATTAGCTGGGGATTTCACACTCTCGAAAAGTGAAAGATACACATAATATATCCATACTGTTATAATCTCTAAATGTTTTATGAGTTCATGACTCAAGGTTAGAGATAAGCAAAGGCATTCCATTTGAAAGTCTCATATAAAGTTAACCTTGAAAATATATAATAAACAGAACTGCACAGATCTTGATTGAAGCGTTGCTGAAATGGCCGTTTGAGTTAAGACCTGGGGAGAACAAAAAACACAAACAAACATCAGCGGACATTCCTCTGCGATTCGTTCGGTAAGAGAGAGAATTTTGTCGAAGGCCCTCTGGGAACATTTCTTCAAAATGTAAAGGGAGGTGTCATCCTGTGATTGATGAATGACAAACACAATGGTCTCTCACTGGACATTTTTGGTATCCTGATGGGGCCGCTGCTGCTGCCGTCGCCTCCGTCACTCAAGGCTTGGATCTCAATGAGGTAGTCCTCACCAGAGGGGACGTGTAGCTCCATGCTGGTCCGGTTGGTCTCCACGACGCGGATCTTCCCTTGCCAATTCTGCCGGTACACCACCTGGAGGTGGCAGAGGGAACATCCGTATCCCGTCAACAACACCGGTATTAGGCCGTGCGCTAATTACGCCCCAAATAACAAGGACTGGTTCACGGTTAATGTCACAGCACTGCGTTGTTTCTGTCAGGGTTTCCCCTGACTTGACTCGTTTTCCGCCTCTGCTTCGCCCCCTGGGGGCTTTGAGCGATGTGCTCATCACTGTACCAAACCATCCAGTCACCAATCACACACTCAACGACTCACACCTGTCCCTCGTCAATAATCACCAACCCTACTTAGCTTCCTGGTTTTCGACACCACCTTGTCGATTCAA
>JACXGK010015105.1:0-10825 GCA_016801125.1 Novumbra hubbsi | reverse complement strand
CAGGGGTGGGCAAATATTTTGGCTCGGGGGCCACATCAGGATTTTGAAATGAAATGGAGGGCGCACTTTTGTTTTTGTAATTTGTTAATCATAATTGATTTGGAGGCCAGAAAAGGGCAAAAGTTAAAACATACATTAAATATGTACAGTAGATCCCATATAAGGTGTAAATAGTTAAAATTCTGACTCAGATGTATAAGAATGGGCTGGTGTGTTGGTTTTTTAATTCCCCCCAAAATAATTTTATTACATTCCGGGGGCCGGATGGGACAGCCTCGCGGGCCGCATTTGGCCCTCGGGCCGTAGTTTGCCCACCCCTGATATAGACCTACCATTAAAATGATAGACTGATCATTTCTTTGTCAGTGGGCAAACGTACAAAATCAGCAGGGGATAAAAAAAAGTCCTCTGCTATACATGTATAGGGTAAAGCCGGGTCATGATTCCTCTCTGAACTAGGCAATATGTGGCCAAGTAAGATGTTTTGATAGTTGTATTTCATGAATCAGTTCTTGTGGTAAAGAATCTGTATGCATATGATTTAAAGATGCCCTCATTGTAGTTCACTACAAATTTATTATTTTCTACTTATTTTCTGCTGTTCATGCATACAATGCATGAACATTGTATGCTAATCAATGTTATGCTATCATGTGTCAGTCTGTCTTATGTCTGCTTTGATTTTACAGTCACACATGACATCGTCATGGTTTTATAGAGCATCATCCGGTATTATCCTCATACTCAGTCCTTTTATGATGCTTATGCGGTCACAAGCACCAGAGTCTGCACACAAGTACGGGGAGGTATCACGCGAGTGAGGTGGTTGAACTTTCTAAGGGTTGGGAAATAAAGGGTGTGAGACTAAGGCAAAGAGTGACCGAGAAAGGGAATGAAAGCAAAAGTAATAGGCTGAAGGAAATTGAGGAATCACCTGTAATAGAGACTGCGAGAGAAGGAGACTAAGAAACCCCCTCCCCGCGCGACTGAGCAGATTCCCTCTGGCACCGCAACTCAGTAGCCTTAACCGAGGACCGCCGCGAACGGACACCCGCAAAAGCATGTCAAACCTGACTGATGAAATGCTACCTCACTGGGATTGTTTGAGCGATCCCTACATGATTGGAGATGAACTTGTTTTCTTTGTCAATGGAAAAAAGGTACGATTCCCTCTATGATGTCTCAGTTTATCAAATCCACTCGATTTATAGTTTACCAATTAGCTCCCAGCCACTGTTAGTGGTAGATTATGACTAGACGGCTAACGCTTTAGACTTTAACTTCTATGCATTTCATAATGTGGCCCTATAGGAAAATGTATTTGCTGAGTCTGAGGTTATATAACAAAGGTGATAAATATTCCATTGTCCAACTCCTAAACATATGGTTAACCCTGACCTATTTAATGTATAGGCATAATTAGGGAATGCATATCTTCTGTGTAATATTTTACAGTTAAAGGTAGTTGACATTATAATCAGTAATGTGACTTCTGTAATATCACTGTTACCCAAAGAGTAATGCTATTTAATGGATTTCCTATTAAGAGGAATTAAACGAAGTCAACAAGGATATTACCTATTCAATTACATACATATCCAAATCAAGCAATTATTAGTTTATGAATTTAAATAGCTGGCCATTAATGAATTCATGGGTTAAATATGTTTCTAACCAAACATTTCATGTAATATTATGTTATGTTTACATACAAATCTCAAGTCTGTCAGTTTTCCAGTAATTCCAGTTACCCAAATACTGTTTGATCTTAAATATCTTGACAAACTGAATGCTGCACCTTCCAAACGGCATGGTTTTCTGGGCTTTGATCCAAACTGCTGCAAGACAAAGCACATGCTGAAATGTCAACACTCCCTGCACCAAAGCAACCTGTGGTTAGGGCTATTTCCTCTTCAAAGTGCAATATTAAAACCAAAAAACAGTGGTTTACAACAGAATATTTATTTTATGGCCAATCTTGCATGTAGCCTGTGTCAGTTCAGAATATAATATCTGTTCTCTGAAAGTGGAATTATGTGCTTGTGTCTCTATGTGTACACCGCAAAGGATGATCAGACAAGTAACATACCATCGCCTGTCTGCATTGAGGCTTATGATCCCTCCAATGCTGTGGTAAACGAGAAGACAATCAGAATACGATAATGTGCAAATCCTTTCACCTAACAACTCGTGAGTTGTTCTTGCCCCTGTCCCAACTTTTATGAAACATGTTGCTGGCATACATTTTAAAATGGGCAGGTATTAAAAAAAAAACACAATTACATTGCTCAGTTTCAACATTCGGTATGTTGTCTATTTACTATTTCCCATTAAATATATGGATAAACGATTTGTTCATCATTGCATTCGGTTTCTAATTGCATTTTACGCAGCAAATATATTACATTTTCTTCTTAATATTCAATCAATCAAGTTTATTTACAATTCATACATAGAAGCAATTCAATGGGCTTTACATAAGATAGTAAGGACATTCAAAGAGAAATAAAATGTAACAGTTTGATTAAAATAGACATTGAACAATTTAACGTGTACAGATTAAAATAAAAAAAGAAAGAAAGAAAAGTTTAAAGGAAAATTAAAAAGGATCTTAGAAGATTCCATGTCGCTTTTAAATTAACTATTAAAGCTATAGGGCACATAGTGAGGTCAAGCTCTTAGTCATAGGCACGTGAAAACATAAGTGTTTAAACCGAATTTGAAAATGAATATATTTGGGGCATGTCTCTACTAGCTGACCTGAATTTATAGATCTTAGAGGCCTGCCTGGTTTATATTCTTCAAACATATCCGAGAAGTATTTAGATGCAGTAGGATGTAACAGCTAAATAGCCAGTCAACCAAAAGAGCCCTTATATAAAGCATATGAAGTAGATTGCTAAACAAAGTAGATTGCTAAACAGTATGTTATATGGATTGGCTGTAATTAAAGGTTGGTGGGTGTCTGTTCTTGTGTTAAACCCTGAGTAATTATTGTTTATGAACCTTTGCTTCCACAGATCACAGAAAAACAAGCCGAGCCAGAGATGACATTGCTGACATACCTCAGGAGGAAGTGTATCTTTAAATACACGTACACGCACATGCAGACACATCTGATTGACGTTTTGTTATTTTATTAACTTAATTAATTCACCTGATGAACAAGTCCCTCAACCGGTTTTCTGTCTGTGCACTTGTTTAGTTTGTGCGGTCAGTCATTCTTTGTAGGGTCTTTATGATGGCAGAACTTTGGACTGTTTGAGAAAATATTTGTCTATGTTCCACAAAGTAGGTAGAAAACAGTAAAATATTCTACCAGGAGGGTATGGTATTGGGAGGAGCCGGATGATTGGTTGTTCAGTTGCGTTGCAAACAGACATGATAACATGGACTGTTATGTCACTGTTCACACTGACTATGCAGAGCTCAGCTAAAATGTCCTGTCAATTATTTTCAGATCAAAGCACTAAACCTGGCAGAGCGGTATATTTATTGCTCATGAAAAGATTCAGATATGGGGCCATTACAGATCATGGCCTTGGGGTTTGTGGAACCTGACTTGACAAAGAAAACCATCAGAGAGAACCACAACTAATATTGCTCGATTAAAGTCACTGCTGGGTCAAGTCATTTGTTCTTTCATCACCGTTGTCAAATTAATCATTACTCATGGGATTGAAAACCCTCCTTTGTGAACCATTAACATGTAGTGCTTTACTGGGTAAAATAGAAAGTAGGAAAGAGTGATCTGAAACAGCACTGGGCTAGATTTGAACCTATGGAGTAGGTGCACCAAAGGCAGAAGCTAAGAGTTTCCGTAGGTCAATTTGATACTCAGGTCCTTGGACCATCCGTAGGTCAATTTGAAACTCAGATCCTTGGAACATCCGTAGGTCAATTTGAAACTCAGATCCTTGGACCATCCGTAGGTCAATTTGATACTCAGATCCTTGGACCATCCGTAGGTCAATTTGAAACTCAGATCCTTGGAACATCCGTAGGTCAATTTCAAGTAGCTGTACTTTTGTTGTGGGTGACCAAGTCCTGGTGTTGTTGCTGTGCTTGTGTCTCTGTTCCAGGCTTGTTTTTCCATTCGTTTATTTCAGTGGTTCCCAACCAGTGCTGGGGACCCCTGGGAGTACGTGGCCTCTCCACAGGAGGTAATTGAAAACATTGATGATGTCATAAGCTTACTATTGAAAATAACCTGAAATTAACTCCAGGCGTGCTCTGAGCACAGCAAAATGCTGCCTGTGCAGTAACTGAAAATGTTTGGGAACCACTGCTTAATATCAGAGAGAATAAAGGTGGTCACGCCAAAACAACAAGGCATCAACATGTTGAAACCATAACCTTCCTGTTGCCATCAGACAGAGACAAGCTACCTTGAGTAACTCAGGTGTTCTTGGAAATGTGTGGAAACACCTGTCCGCACCTGTCTCTAACTTGATTGCTTTTTATAATGATAATAATAATCATGATGTTTTGGAATTACTATTGAAAATCTATTGTTAATCCTGATATTAAGATAAATTAATTGCTTGACGTGGCAACAATTTGCCCTGTTTTTTAGTGTGAGAGATATATGGAACTTTGAGTTTTGGTTCAGATTTTCAAGTTTGCATGACAGTGGCTCTTTATGCCAAATCCGCCTCAGGTGATTGTGACCAAAAGCTCAATTTCTGTCTTATCAAACCATAGATTGTAGCTCCAATCAAAGTTGCAAGTACAAAAATGAAACTTACTTCTGTGGTCTGGTGATAGTGTCCAGTATGGCTAAAGATGCATTACATGCATTTCTAAAATCTTTTTTTACTGATTGCAAGTCCCTGATACACTTCAGGGCTCTCCAAATCCAGTTATTTAAACAGGTGAACATCTATGCCAGGGGAGGGCAAACCTTTTGGCTCGGGGACCACATCAGGTTTTTGTAATTTGATTGATCTGCAGGCCAGAAAAGGGCAAAAGTTAAAACATTCACATATAGTAGATCCCTTATAATGTGTAAATCATTTAAATTCTTACTCAGATGTATAAGAATGGAGTAGTGAGTTGTTTTTTAATTCCCTTCAAAACTATTTTATTACCTTCCGTAGGCCGGATGAACCTGCCTCACAGGCCGCATTTGGCCCTTGGGTCATGGTTTGCCCACCCCGATCTATGTATATATTATTTATTTAATTTGTAAAGCGGAGTGGTCCCAGAACCGATCCCTGAGGCACACCCTTTACACATTCACTTGCTTAGAGGTTAGACCTTAGTACCTGCACACATTGTGAGCTACTGTTTTCATAAAGTAGTTTTCAAACAATACGAAATATTTTAGCCTATATTCAAAAGTCTATGCTTCATTATTTTATGGTCCATTGTATCAAAAACATTTGATAGGTCGATGAAGAGGGCTGCACAGTGGTGCCCCGTGTCTAGAGAGACAATAAATTATGTACTAGTTTGCTTCTAAGCCGAGAGGATGAATAGCTCTGTTGTAGGCTGTATAGCTCTGTTGTAGGCTGAATAGCTCTGTTGTAGGCTGAATAGCTTTGTTGTATGGTGAACTGCTCTTTTGTGGGCTAAACTGTGGGTCAAAACAAATCCACAAACAATCATCAACAGGTGTAGGCTGTTTACCAGCTATATAACCCCTTGTGTTTGTTGTCTCGGCGTGTGCTATCGTTCATGGTTGAGTGTATACTATATCGGACCCACAGCAGACGCTGAGTCATATAGCGCACTGTGTGGGTCCTTTTGTTTTTTATTGCCATGCCTGTTAGCCCGAAATTGTTCTTTTTTGTTTTTAGCTACCAGTTCTTCAAGGAGAATAAAACCTTTATAGCACTGTTCCTGCACTTTGGTCCTCAATAATTTGTACGCGCTACATGACCTTATCCCTTTTAATTGTCTAACCTTGCCCTTAACCCGTGTTTTGTTGTTTAACCTTACTTTGAGGCAAAATGGCATCTCAGTAAATCTGCGCAACAATGTACAAAAGCTAAAGTTCCCTCACACACAGCATTCTGTCCAGTCCTTCTCCATGCTCTCCTGTGTTGTTCTTCCCTCACACACAGCATTCTGTCCAGTCCTTCTCCATGCTCTGCTGTGTTGTCCTTCCCTCACACACAGCATTCTGTCCAGTCCTTCTCCACGCTCTGCTGTGTTGTTCTTCCCTCACACACAGCATTCTGTCCAGTCCTTCTCCATGCTCTCCTGTGTTGTTCTTCCCTCACACACAGCATTCTGTCCAGTCCTTCTCCATGCTCTCCTGTGTTGTTCTTCCCTCACACACAGCATTCTGTCCAGTCCTCAAGTTCCTTGACTGTTTGATCCCAGTGGGTTTGACAGGCACTAAGCTGGGCTGTGCTGAGGGAGGATGTGGGGCCTGTACCGTGATGATCTCCAGGTACCAGGCCCACCAGGGTCGGCTGGTGTATCCTTTCGCCACACAGCAGTGTGTGTTTGTGTTCACATTTTATTAACCTGGTGGGGCCCGACGACCCAAGTTAAACAAGGAAAACGCATTGTTGCAGGAGTTGGGTTAGGTGTCAGTGGTTAGGTTTGTTTTTTGTCATTACAAGGATGTAGTTGATTCTTATGTATGTGTGTATACGTGTGTGTGTAGATGTGTGTATACCTTAATGGTCCAGTCACACCTCGGTGAACGCCTGTCTCGCTCCTGTGTGTTCTCTTCACCACTGTGCCGTCACCACAGTCGAAGGCATTGGCAGCGTAGCCGGAAAACTGCACCCAGTACAGGTCAGAACACACACACACACAACAACACACACACAACCACACACAACCACTCACACACACAAACACACAACCACACACACGCAACCACACACACACACAGACACACACAACCACACACAAACACACACAACCAAACACACACACAAACACACAACCACACACATACATGTACACACAACCACACAAATACATGCACACTTCCACTTATAAAATATATATTTTTTTATTATGATTATAATCATCTTTAATGGTCTGTCTGTATCTCTTTCTGTTTGTATCTCTCTGTATCTTTCTCGGTATATCTGTCTGTCTCTCTGTATCTCTCTTTGTATCTCTCTCTGTATCTGTCTGTATTTCTTTCTGTATTTCTCTCTGTATCTCTCTCTGTTTCTCTTTCTGTATCTGTCTCTGTATATGTCTGTATCTCTCTGTGTATCTCTGTATCTGTCTGTATTTCTTTCTGTATCTCTATCTCTGTCTGTATCTTTCTCTGTATCTGTCTGTATTTCTATCTGTATCTCTTTCTGTATCTTTCTCTTTATCTGTCTGTATCTCTGTCTATATCTCTCTGTATCTGTTTGTATCTTTATCTGTATCTCTGTCTGTATCTTTATCTGTATCTCTCTCTTTATCTCTGTTTATGTCTTTGTCTGTATCTCTCTGTATCTCTCTCTCCCTCTGTGTTCAGGAGCGTATTGCTATGTCACATGGGTCTCAGTGTGGGTTTTGTACCCCCGGTATCGTTATGTCAATGTACGCTCTGCTAAGGAACAATCCCACACCGCGTATGGCCGATATAGAGGAGGCCTTCCAAGGTAACACACGCATACAGGGGAAATTAACAGTCAAATTAGTTGGCTTGCAAATGTTTGTAGCTTTTTTTCCAAATGCTGAATTTATGGGAAACCTGGACACATCTAGAGGTGGGTTTCTTTATGACGTAAACACAACCCAATTTGTTGTACATGCTTCTAGTAACTTAGACTGCAATCAATGACAGGAGTTTAGTTTTGGACTGTTGTCTCCATAGGAAACCTGTGTCGCTGTACAGGTTACCGCCCAATTCTGGAGGGGTACAAGACTTTCACTAAAGTAAGACAAACAAACACAAAACATGTTCACTTTGCTATCTAAATTAGGACACAAAAGTATATTGTTCTTAGAAAAAGAAATTGTAAACCTAAACCAAATCCCAGAAATTAGGCCTAAACTTAACCTAACCCAAACACCTAACCCTAAATCTATGGTACCCCAAATTGTATGTTTGTATGTGTGTGTGTTCGTGTGCGTGTGTTTTTCCACACAGGAAGGCGGGTGTTGTGGTGGCAGGATGAATGGAACTGGCTGTTGTATGACCAATGGAGACAATAACCACGGAAGCACTGACAACCATGTACGTATTACAAATCAGTGTGTGGTGGACAGTGGTCAGTGAATGTGTGATGCGATCAATACAATGTGGTACAGTCAATAAAAATTGTTCTCGCTAACATGATATCTGACGACTGTCCTAAATGTATGCAGGAATGTCATACATGTCAGGAACAACTGTCACTCAAGGTTCACCTCAGTGGGAATGGCTGCATCATCGTTTCGTCTTGCATCATCATGTCTTTTATCTATATTTTTTGGGCGGTGTCTATGGAGTTCGTATGTATGCATTCATGTAAAAATATTAGGACATCCCATGAAATATTTTTTTCCTTTTTAAGAAATAGAGACATATCAATATTTGACCTTCTTACATAAAATATGTATAGATAAAGGTGATGTAATTGAACCAAAAACTATGAAATTGTGACCATGATATGAACAAAAGATTTACAGGAAAATCAATAGTATTACGATCCAGGCTTTGACTTGGCCATTCCAGAACTCTCCATTTCTGTGTTTTGAGCCATTCCTTGGTGGATTTACTAGAATGTTTTGGGTCATTGCATAGTCCACATCTGCTTCAGCTTAAAATTTTCCTCAAGCACCCTCTGATACAACGAAGAATTCATTGTGGATTCTGTGATAGTGAGCTGGCCAGGCCCTGCTGCAGCAAAGCAGCCCCAGTCCATGACATTTCCACCCCAATGCTTCAAAGTTGGTATGTTGTTATTGTGGTCAAATGCTGTCTTTGGTCTGTTCCTGTGCTTAATCAATTCTAATTTGTATACGTCTGTCCAAAGTACGTTGTTCCTGGTCTTCACGTAGGTCTTCTCCGGAACACTGGTTTCCCATGCAGATCAAACGTGTGCCGTCTCTTTCTTATGATGGATACATGAACTATGACATCAACTGTGGCAAGAGTTACCTGTAGGTCCCGTGATTACATTTTAGGATTTTTGGAAACTTATTTAAGCATCTTTCAGTCTGCTCTTGAGCTGAACTTGCTAGGACGGCCTGACCTGGCAGTGGTTTTAAATGTTTTCCGTATGTAAATTATTTTCCGGAGAGCGGAATGGCTGAGGTATGACCCAAAACGAAAGAAATAGAGAGTTCTTGAATGGTCAAGTCAAAGCCTGGATCTTAATCCTATTGAGATGTTGTGGGGTGATTTAAAACAAGCTGTGCATGCAAGAAACCCCTGAAACATCAAGTGGGAAAGACCAGTCGCTGGGATGTATTTCGTGGGGTGTCCTAATTTTACTGTACGTTTACCCATTTTTCAGCAGTGTTCCTTATATTTCGAACAAAAGCTAATCTTGTGGATGTCATCAAACAAAACCAAGAAAGGCTAGATAAAGCAGGAAAGTGATAATGTCGGAAAATCTAACAAACATTCTGGCATTATGTTGGTCATTCAAAGTAAATGAGAAAATGATTTTCTGTGGTTTTTAATTTTAGTTTACCTAATATTACTTTTAAGTTATACAAATAGGCCATTTATTGTGGCATGCTAAAGTTATTTACTGAACACCCCAATGAAATTGTTACTGGAGAATTAAACTTCACTTAAAGAATCCATGACTGAAATGGATTTGTCAAGCCAATCTCAATCCTTCAAAGCATGATAGATAGTCACATGAGAGATCTAGAGCTTGTGATTCAGCTCACTCTGAATTAGATATTCTAGTAGATATAGGGGGATTAGGTTATACTGTCAGTTATCCCACAACCACACCATGTAATCAGACAGCTTTAACACATCTGATATGATGTTGTTATTTTAACATGAATGTTTTGTGTATTATTTAATCTATATCTTTGTATACAATATGTATATTACATTATATGGAATAAAGTACTATTAGTTGTGCAGATTCCAGGTACATTTTTCTTTGGTGTGTCTGATTTGTTATCAGGGAAACTCATTGCTGGCAGACCCTCTATACAACCCTGCTGACTTCCATCCTCTGGACCCAACGCAGGAGATAATATTCCCTCCAGAGTTGATGGTAAACAGACACACACACAGACAGAAAGTCTTCATCTCTATCTATCTCTGTCCATCTTTTTAGCTGTCTGTCTTGTGACCTCACTCTTTTTCTCCAGTCCCTGGGTAAAACCCAGTCCCCCACAAGCCTGAGGTTCAAGGGGGAGAGGGTTCTGTGGCTTCAGCCAGCGTCTCTAGATGAACTCCTGGACCTGAAGGTGCTGTATCCCAATGCCAAGCTGGTAGTGGGAAACACTGAAGTTGGTGAGACAAGGCGTTTCTAGTTAACTATAAAGGGAAAGATTGACAATCCTGATTCCCACAAAGAAAACACAAATTGTACACTTCTGATTGATGTTTGGTCTCGACGGGGTGTCTTCCAGGTATTGAGATCAAGTTTAAGAACCTGCTGTATCCTGTTATTCTGGCCCCAGCCTATATCCCTGAACTCAACACCATAGAACACACTGACCTGGGTAAGGAAGAGAAAACATTTTATATGGTTGTCATGGCTGTGTTGTAGGTATAGTGTTGGGAGTGTCGTCCTACCTGACAGTCCTGGGTGATGTGTTGTAGTTACAGTGTTGGGAGTGTCGTTCTACCTGACAGTCCTGGGTGATGTGTTGTAGTTACAGTGTTGGGAGTGTCGTCCTACCTGACAGTCCTGGGTGATGTGTTGTAGTTACAGTGTTGGGAGTGTCGTCCTACCTG
>JACXGK010015104.1:0-10798 GCA_016801125.1 Novumbra hubbsi | reverse complement strand
CAAGAAGATTTGACCAATAGGCTCCCTTAAGGAGAACCTATAAATTTGAATGTATCTAAACAATGCGCTCTCTTTCCCAGCTGTTCCCAGCCAAAACAAGAGCCGTGCACGTTCGATAGGGACATGATACGCCGGTGATTAAATACTTTGATTATTTCTAATTGGACAAAGTCGTCAGGATCATTTTATTTCTTAACACGCACGCTTACCATAAACGATCTCTATCCCGCTACCAACGTTGAGAACATGTTCTGGAACCTCTCTGTACGCATCGTCAGAATCTGTCGATTAAAAGACACATTTTTAAAGTACTTTTAAAATATATACAAAACCGTTTTTTAATATTTTCAAAAACGTATATAAACTTACCATAAAATACATCCGTCACTAGACGTAAAACCTGGCTAACTGTTTGCGCCTCCTCATCGTCCGAATCTGAAAGATATTTAAAAGTAACCTTAATTTTTATAAAATAACACTTATACAAACAGGTAAATAATTTACCACACTTACCAGGAATGACTTCTGTATTAGCCGTAAGCAGAGGGACTGTAGCATTCAACCGTTGTTCCTCGCTAACGAACCGATCACACTTTGACGGTGACTGGAGGTCTCTCTCATTGACAACGTCCACAGCGCTCCTATGAACTTGCGCTGTTACCGCTTCACCGTACAGGTCTTGCGAAAAAAACACGTCTTGGAAGCTTAACGTGGTAGAAAATGGGGCGGGCACTAAGGAGTCCGTTCTTACAAACCGCGCAATCTCCTGAAACTCGGGCCTTTTTTGCAGACCTCCAGTAGAATAGAACTCTGAAATAAATTACATCAAATAAAAGATGTTATTGCTTAAAAAAACAAACAAGCTTGTAATTATAACTTTAAGAACATGTTTTTAAAATAGACTTACCTTGTGTGGAATATTTTTGTTAATATTAGCTGTTAGAAACAAACAGGGCCAGTGAAGTTGAACTTAGAGAGAGCAAGCCAGGCTGGGGTGTTAAAATGTTAATTAGTACATTCCAGAGTAGGGCCATGAGTCAAGAGATCAAGGGGGAAATAGGGGGACCTGGTTTATTGTCTGTTGGCTTATCACACTGACCCTGATGGGGACAGGGAACACAGGAGGGGAGTGTGAACACAATTTAGGTGATATCTCCGGGCAGATATCTCCGGGCGCCAGCACCCCCCCTTCAACTGTCCTCTTCGTCTACCTCCGATGTCACCAGATGGCCCCACAATCAGAGATGGGGTCTGCATGAAAAGGACACGCCCACCCAGGAAGCCCACTCGACAGATTACATCCAATGATTGAGGGGTGGGAGGGATGGTATATAAACTGTGTCCAGGTGAAAGTAATTCAGATATTTTCTACTGTACTGTTGGGAACGATCTCCAGATAGCTGTCTGTAATAAAGGTGTTTAGTTTGGAAAGACTTGAACCGCGTGGACATTCTGATTCGGACAGGAAGCAGATTTATAACTCAACACTTGAAGAGTCCTTGAAGTCGTAGGGTTAGCGATAGAAATGCTCTCATCGTGTTCGTAGCTGTATGCCATTTTTATATTCCGGTACTTTTTAGAAAATAAAAATGTATGTTAATATAGTATTTAGAGAATAACTTTTTAGAAATTGTATATCAATTTTACTTCAAATATTACATACCTTTTTTGTTCAGTGAAAAAAGTTGGATCTTTTCGAGCTGTAAGATGTGAAGATGACTTTGTTTCGCTAATCAAAGTTTTTATAAGGAAAATAGCCCCCCACCCGTTAGAAAATCAACCCCACGCCCCAAACAAATTGGCTTTGTTATTATAAACAGTTTTTATACACAACACCTAAACAGTTTATACGCTTGTTTTGGGGTCCGTACACCATCGTTTTAAATGAACACGGTGTGTGAAGAGGTCTTGAATCTTGTACAATAAAACGCGTATCAATGGCCAGTCAGTTAATAGGAAGCTAAATAATTCTACATAGTAATTAGCCAACTTACTAAAAACACCATACACTGGATATTCTGTTAGAAGCGAGAGGTTACTCTTATTATAGGAGTTACAGCCGTAAACTGTTAGTTTTAAATCTGCACCTTCTCGTTTAGAGACAATTCTCAACATACAAACTGCCTCTCCAAACACTATAATTTCTTCTGATAATTCTTGCTTAAAACCAATAATTTTGAAAATATATTTGCTATTTGCGTCCAAGCGTCCAAACCGAGCGAAGGTGTAAAGCGCACAGGATATAACACCCTGCTTCCTACAGAATAATTTTGTTTTTGAATCTTCTTATTCTCATAGAGTTTTAAACAAGCATACATAGGATTGTAAATATATTTTAATGTACTATATTGTGTTAAAACTGACCCCTTTAGAATCTCTGGTAAATTGCAAGTTAATGTTTCTAAAGATTTGGGTTCGTATCCTGGTAATTTCTTACAAGCTTATTATTATACATGTTAACATCTAAGTTCTAACAACTTAGCTAAACTCCAAAGAGTAAAACTGATGCCTCTAGCTTACATATACATTTTTTGATGTCTGGGCAACACGACGCAAGGTTAAACAGAGCCCTATCCAAATAAAAGGAACGCATCTAGCCTTTGTTTTTCAGGCAACAAGATGTCGCTACCAAGGAAAGGGATGGGTTAAACACTACGCCCAGGTGTATAGGCAGGGTTTTCCAGGCGACAAGATGTCGCCAACCTGTTGTGGTGGGGGAACCCCTCTAGCAAAGGGATTTCCAGGCGGCAGAATGTCGCCACCAAGGAAAGGGGGGCGAACACACACGCATTTATAATATTAAAAACACACACATACACGCACGCACATGCACACACGCCCCGGGGGACAAAACCCCGCCCCCTTATGTCCCGCCTCTCCGCACCGGAAGCAGGGGTAATTAATCTGTCAAAAAAAGTTTGATTTGCCGTATACTACTACTCTCTGACGCCTGGTCACCACAACGCCTGTTGGGAGGGGGAACCCCTCTAGCAAGTGTTTTTCAGGCAGCAAGATGTCGGTACCAAGGAAAGGGAGGGGTGAACACACACACACATTTATGATATTAAAAACACACACATACACGCACGCACATGCACACACGCCCCGGGGGGGGGGGCAACCCCGCCCCCTTATGTCCCGCCCCCAAAACATAACAACCCAAACCGGAAGCAGGGTAATTAACCTGTCATTTTGATTGCCGCCGTATACTACTTCTCTCTCTTACCCGTGATAAAGAATAACATTGGCAAGATAGCTACAGTGAGAGAGAGCTTCACACACGAAAACAGTGCAGTGTGTACATCCACAGTGTGTGTCAGCTTACTCTGTGCTGGGCGTGTGTGTCAGTTTACTCTGTGCTGTGTAGCAGGACATCATACAGCAAATCTCCCACCGTTCTCAGAAGGACAGAAACATTGAGCAGGGTGTGACAATGTGTGTTGTGGCGTCTTAATGTGTCAGAAGAATTTGATACAGTTTATTCAGGATAAATGGTAATATAAAATGTATATATTCACAGTATGATCAATTAATACATCAAGTAAGCAAAATGACTCTTACAATACATGAACTCCAGGAGAAAGCATACCTCCAAATGTCCATTAAAATGGTTACATTTCCATAACATCATGCTTTTGTAATGGCCATTACAGTTCCCTGATCTAAATCCCATGGAAAACCTGTGGGGTTAGCTGAAGAGGAGAGTCAACAATCGAGGAACAAGGATTCTAAAGGATATGGAGGAATGATCTCAAATCCCTCATATGTGTTCTCCTAATTCATCAAAAATAATATGAAATGACACAAACCTGTTTACAAAACCTTGGGGCTGAGACAGGGGGGTAGAGTGACACTCTGGCCCAACAGGCAGGAAATCAATTCACCCACATTACCAAGCATCAACCAAAGCAACATCAACCAACCGCAACCACCCTGGATGAGTATTGACAGCAGAGTTCACTCCAAGTATGCGTTTCTAACCTTAATTGGCAGATCATTCCACATTAGTGGAGCTTTGAGAGTAGCCCTGCATCTTGTGATCTTAGGTTAGGTGTAGGTATGTATGGCTGGATCATTTCAGCGAGGTAAGTAGGTGCAAGTCCATTTATTGCTTCATAGGTTAATAATAAACATGTTAAATCAGCCCTTGCCTTAACAAGCAGCCAGTTTAGAGAGGTTAATAATAGTAAGGTGCCCAAATTCCAACACTAATTAAAGTTTATTTATTGATTTATCAGGGTAACCGGAAATAAGAGCATTGCAGTAATCTCTTAGAAGTAACAAACGCATGGATTAGGTTTTGATGAAAAAATATCTGATTTATGCAATGTTCCGATTATGAAAAAAGCAGCTCTTATATATTTAATCATTTCATCCAAAGAGAGTTAAGGGTTGAGGGGACCGTCAAGGTTTCTCAGAGTGTTTTGGGATACAACCAAACAACCGTCCAGGTTCACTGTGAAATCTGCCAAAATAACTCTTTGTTTCTTGGGTCTTAAAATGAGCATTTCTGTTTTTTCTGAGTTTAAAAGCAAAAAGTTCCACTTCTTAATGTCTAAAATGCATGCATCCAAAGTAGCAATTTTTTGGGGTTTCTCCATGATTCATCAAGATATACAGCTGTGTGTCTTCAGCATAACAGTGAACATTTACATTGTGGTTCCGGATGACATCACCCAGAGGCAGCATAAACAGTATCTCACAAAAGTGAGTACACCCCTCACGTTTTTGTAAATATTTGATTATATCTTTTCATGTGACAACACTGAAAACATGACACATTGCTACAATGTGAAGTGGTGAGTGTACAGCTTGTTTAACAGTGTTAACAAAAGTGTTTAACAATTTGCTGTCCCCTCACAATAACTCAACAAACGGCTATTAATGTCTACACCGCTGGCAACAAAAGTGAGTACACCCCTAACTGAAAATGGGTCTGGAGACATGCTTGGCCAGTCCTTTTGTGAGATACTGTATAGTAAAAACAACAATGGTTCCAAAATCAAATCTTGAGGAACACCAAAACATACCTTTGATTTGACCGAGGACATGCCATCTATACATAAAAACTGATTGATTGATTTCAGATTTAAACCAAGCAAGAACGTGTCCGCGTAGCCCGAATATCTGTTTCCAATCTCTCCAAGCAAAGGGAGTGAGCAACATTGTCAAAAGCAGCACTAAGATCAATAAGCAACAGGATGGATCTGGAACCTTTGTCTGGGGCAATATGAAGGATGTTTATCACCTTCATGAGTGCAGTCTCAGATAAATATGAGTTTTTAGAGAATCTAGAGCATAGCTCTCTGAGAACAGAGTTGGAAAGCCCTGTATTGAATATTTCTCTTTTGATTTGAAAGGAAACCAACACACAGTTGTGGTCAAAAGTTTACATACACTGGTAAAAAACAAGTATGTCAAGGCATTATGACTTTCCAATAATTACTACAACTTATTTGTCTGTGATGAAATCATTGGAGTACATACTTCTTTGTCACAAACAACAGTCATGAAATGTTCTGGTGTAGTTCAGCTAAATGTGTTGGCTTTCTGACAGACTTGTTTCTTCAGCAAAGTCCACATGTTCTCGATGGGGTTCAAGTCAGGACTTTGAGAAGGCCATTCTAAAACCTTAATTCTAGCCTGATTTAAATATTCCTTTACCACATTTGATGTGTCTTTGGGATCATTGTCCTGTTAAAACACCCAACCAAAAGGCATTTTCTTTGTCCATGTGATCAGCAGCAAACTCCAGTAATTTCTTAAGGTGCCGCTTCTGGAGCAAGGGCTTCCTTCTTGCACGGCAGACTCTCAGCCCATGGTGATGTAAAACATGCCTAACTGTGGACACTGACACCTGAGTTCCGGCATCTTCTAATTCATTGCAGATCTGCTTTTTTGTGTTTTTTGGTCGGCTCAGCAGTAAGTAATGTTGACGACAGTAGGCATAAATGCTGTGCCTATTTGATGAGTTTTCTACATTCCCCTCGATAAAGCAGGTGCCTCCTGGGGTCAGTATGTAGAACATTAGCTGTAAAATTCAATCAAATGGCTCCTGCTCATAAAACAAGAAGAATAAAAACAGAAAGCTTTGCGTTCTTGTATGATTGAATGACTAGGCAAGGATGGATGATGATCGTGAAAGGGATGAAGTACCCGCAAAAAGTTTGCATGTACCACAGGAAATAAAATAGGCTTACCCATATCTAACCTAAAGCAATTTTGGTCAAACTCTTGTTTTTTTGCTAAATTTGTCACACACCTAGGGTGAGAAAGGTAGAAAAATCAACCCCCCATTTACCTCACAAACCCCCCGTCTACACAAGGGTCTCTCCTTAGTGCAAAAGTGAAAGTCTGCGTTGCGTGTCTTGAGATGGAGAAGGCCAAACAGTATCCTCTTATTGAAATCTGACCCGGTGTCAGAACTGATTTCTGTGGATATGCCCAACCGAGGCATCACCTTTGTTAGGAACTTTATCACTGTTCCTTCCTCTTGGGACTGCTTCTAACTGTCTGCTAAACCAATCAGTTACTACCAGCATGTACTGTTTTCCCTATCATGTCCTTATAGTCTAGGACCACATGTCTGAATGGCCCTTCTGGCATCGAAATGTGGCCCAACGGTGCCGTTATTCCCTTCCTTTACATATTGTGCACACAGCTCACATTCAGCCAGAACCACATGCACTGTGGCCTGCTTGTACGGTGACCGAAAACCCTAATCGTTGACCATTCTGATCACCCCTATATGGACCAAAGTATTGGGCCACGTCTCTTGAATTCAGGGGTTTCATTCAATCCCACAGGTGTATACAATCCTTTACAATGCCTTTACAAATGCCACATGAAGAGTCATGGGATAACATGAAACTGGATTGTTTTTGGTTGGATACAGTGGAACACGCATTGTTTTTGGTTGGATACAGTGGGGCACGCATTGTTTTTCTGTGGAAGGAATGAGGTTTGTGGAGGCTGAGCATGGTTTGGGACAGTGTTTGGGGGTGGGAAAGGGATAGAGATGGTAATAAAGGCGTTTTTTTTTTTTCTTAGGAATACAGGCCTTTTTATGAGGGTCTATAGGAGGGAGGCCGTCATCGGCCTGACCGTCCAGTCGGTGGCGGTATATGCACCTTCAGTTGGATGCGATATCGAAACCAAAAACGGAAGGAAAAAAAAGGGTGGGTGTTAGAGCTCGGAAGGCCTCATTTCTTACGGCACCCTCCCTAACGGATGTAAGGTGTCCCAAGAAAGGTATTAAAATATTTTCAACAAATTGTTAAAACTTATGTAAGTGAACTTAAAAGTTACGCATCTCTCTCCAAAATGCCTTCTCCGTTGTTCGCATTTATTTGTTTGTAAAATAGGCTATTGTTTTGTTCGTTACCTGGTCTGTTTACCTTTAGGACTATAGAAAATGTCTAGTAGGATGGAATAAAAAGATGAACAGCCCCCAATAGCTACGGATCTTTGGAAAGTATTTTCTTGTCACCTCACACACAGTCAGTCAGTGGTGTAGCCCCTCTCTGCACACACTGTGTTCGATTGTACTTGATTTTTAATCGGGGCATAGATTAAGTTAAAGGATATCAAGACTCGCTTTTGGCACAATCAAGCAGCAAACAAACAAATCAAGTTTCAGAAATCCCTCTCTATGTCAGCTACCCTGCACCATATCCTTTCTTGTCCTCATACCTTATAGAAACCCCTGTGTCGGTAATGCCTAATCCAGAGTAGGCTCTTATATCCACATCCCTTTTTCGGGGGTCAGGGAACTAACGCATCCCGTGTAGATTATAACAGCATAAACAAGGCAAATCGTATTAAATTATTACGCCAAAGAGATGTTGTGTTGCAACAACAACAACAAAAAGTTTCCTGCCATGTCCAGAAATGGGTCCAAGCCATACCAAGGGAAGACAACGGCAAGGATGCTATTGGACCCTGCATCTGTTTGTTTGTGGAAAGCATTTCATATCAGTAAAGTGCTCTTAGATAACATTGTCCATTTAACACTTACATGCAATTACAAGCTATCTATAAATACTATCCCTGTGTTTAGGTTACTAAAAACCCTTTGCTACACAAGGCTAAAATGCTAAACTTAGCTAACTTTGATGTATTGTGATTAGAAGGTTCCAAATAAATTAAAGATTTCATTTGGATTACGGTTCTTCCATTCTCCCCCAACGAAGAGAACATTTTGGTGGCAAGAAAAGTCAGGCGTAGCTAGATGGGTCACTTGTCAGAGCACAATGATATTGTTAGCCTGAACACAATTTGTAGAGCAGGAATGAAAAGTCAATAATTTCACTGGTAATTTGCTTACCTGGAGACTCAGTAAGGTAGAAATAAATGTCTGGCTAGGACACCTCCAGAGTAATGCTGGGAGACTAAAGAAGGGACATGATTTAAGATCAACCAAATGGATCTTTTCTATGTATATTGTGCGTTTTAAGGCAGGAATAATTAAATATTCAGTGCATCTGGAAAGTATTCACAGCGCTTCACTTTTTCCACATTATTTTATGTTACATCCTTAATCCAAAATGGATTAAATTATTAAGCATTTTTCAATTGTCGGTTGTTAGCTTCGACCTGATATTTGTTATCAAAATAACTAGTACTCGTGTACTACTGCTGTACTATCAACAGCAAATATATTTACATTTCAGTAATTATTATTTCTAAAAGCAACTTGTTGTCAAACATGGTCAATAGCTATGATACAATAAAATAACCAACGTATAAATCTTAGGCAGCCCTATTGAACAAGTTGGTCTGAAATCGATGTATGTACATAAGAAATCATCCGAATATTGATTTATACCACAATTTTGCATGTGATGTGAGACATGAGATACAAACAGTTGCTGTTTACATAAATATGATACAACATACATAGCTATTACAAATAATTCAAAATATTACTACAATGATCACTTTTTCATGAAGATATTTGCATTTGATCTGACATATAAAAGCTTGATAAAAGTAATTTCGTTTTTACGGATACATAAATGGGGCGCAATACACATTCATTCCAACAGGTGGTGTAGTTTCACTAGTTGGTTTTTGTGTGTCACTAATAGTAAACGCTTAGGCAGCCCTTTTTCGGGGGTCAGGGAACTAACGCATCCCGTGTGGACTATAACAGCATAAACAAGGCAAATCGTATTAAATTATTACGCCAAAGAGATGTTGTGTTGCACCAACAACAAAAACGTTTCGAAAAGTTTCCTGCCCTGTCCTAAAAAAGACCCTGATAGGTCCAGCAATGGGTCCAAGCCATACCAAGGGAAGACAACGACAAGGATGCTATTGGACCCTGCATCTGTTTGTTTGTGGAAAGCATTTCATATAAGTTAAGTGCTCTTAGGTAACATTGTCCAATTAACAATTACATGCAATGATCAGAAAGCTATCTATAAATACTATCCCTGTGTTTAGGTTACTAAAAACCCATTGCTACACAAGGCTAAAATGTAAATGCTAAACTTAGCTAACTTTGATGCATTGTGATTAGAAGGTTCCAAATAAATTACAGATTCCATTGTCCCCCAACGAAGAGACCATTTTGGTGGCAAGAAAAGTCAGGCGTAGCTAGATGGGTCACTTGTCAGAGCACCATGCTATTGCTATCCTGAACACAATATGTACAGCAGGAATGAAAAGTCAATAATTTCACTGGTAATTTGCTTACCTGGAGACTTAGTAAGGAAGAAATAAATGTCTGGCTAGGACACCTCCAGATAAACAGTTGCTGTTTACATAAATATGATACAACATACATAGCTATTACAAAGTAATCAAAATATTACTATAATGATCACGTTTTTATGAAGATCTTTGCATTTGATTTGACATACAAAAGCTTGAAAATTCAGTGATTTTGTTTTTGTGGATACATAAATGGGGCGCAATACACATTCATTCCAACAGGTGGTGTAGTTTCACTAGTTGGTTTGTGTGTGTCACTGCTAGTAAGCGCTTAGGCAGGTTTATTTAACTTGACACTTGTCAACAGGCCAAGTCTGTATGGTTTCTCCCCGAATTCACAGACCATGTCCAATTTTGATAGGTCAGTGCAAAGCCTGACGGGTGCTTTTCCGATTGGACAGCAGAGCAATTAGATCTGCCCAAAAGATCTGCAGTCTTTAGTTTGAGGAATGAAAGACCTATGATAAGTCAGAAACATCCACTCAATTGTATTTTTTGTATTCATCTTTGTCTTCAGATGGCTGCAAGAAAGGACAAAAAAACTGCTAAACTGAAAAAGTCGAAGTTAAAACAATTTCAAAGATTTCAACGCCCCTGGGTGAAGGGGATACATGATAATAGGTTTAGGAATATGGGTGTGAAAGACATTGTTATACTACCAAGGAAGAGGTAACAGTAAGAAGGCACAAACCCGAGAAAAAACTTAAACTAATTTGTCAGGGAGAGTATCTGTATTATATTTCTATTTTATGAGTAAACGTACTGTGGGTGTGCAATGTGGCCAATATGCCTCGGCTAAGAGCTGTTGTCATGCAAGCCTCTTTACAGAGTGTCTGGACACAGAGCTTAGTCATGTTATATTAGAATCATCCAAAATATAAAAGATGCCTCATTGCAGAGTGTCTGGACACAGTGCTTAGTCATGTTATTTTAGAATCATCCAAAATATAAAAGATGCCTCATTGCAGAGTGTCTGGGCACAGTGCTTAGTCATGTTATTTTAGAATCATCCAAAATATAAAAGATGCCTCATTGCAGAGTGTCTGGACACAGAGCTTAGTCATGTTATTTTAGAATCTTC
>JACXGK010015103.1:0-10800 GCA_016801125.1 Novumbra hubbsi | reverse complement strand
CTGAAGCAGATGGGCCTGAACAGGCAGGATTCTACTTGAGTTAACTGAAGCAGATGGGCCTGAACAGGAAGGATTCTAGTTGAGTTAACTGAAGCAGATGGGCCTGAACAGGCAGGATTCTACTTGAGTTAACTGAAGCAGATGGGCCTGACCAGGCAGGATTCTACTTGAGTTAACTGAAGCATATGGGCCAAACAGGCAGGATTCTACTTGAGTTAACTGAAGCAGATGGGCCTGAACAGGCAGGATTCTACTTGAGTTAACTGAAGCAGATGGGCCTGAACAGGAAGGATTCTACTTGAGTTAACTGAAGCAGATGGGCCTGAAGAGGCAGGATTCTACTTGAGTTAACTGAAGCAGATGGGCCTGAACAGGCAGGATTTTACTTGAGTTAACTAAACTAAACCAGATGGGTCTGAACAGGCAGGATTCTACTTGAATTAACTAAACTAAACCAGATGAGCCTAAACAGACAGGGTTGTACCTAAATTAAGTGAAGCAGGGGTGCCTAAACAAGCAATGTTTTAGATGAATTAAGTGAAGCAATGACCTTTTCATGTCCCACCAGCCTTCATGCAGTGTTCCCATGACGACACAGCCCCGGTCATTGTCTTTGTGTCCAAGATGATTACGGTGGACGCCAAGTCTTTACCTCAGAACAAACAGAGGTAAGAGAGAGTGTGTGTACAGGTTTTACAGTCCTGGTGGGGACCAACAGTTCCTGCAAGGATAGTAAAACAAGGTCTCAAAGAGTGAACAAAGCTTTTTTTCAATTGGGTTTAGGTTTTTGAATGGAATTAACGTTGAGGTCCCAACAACGATAGCAAGGTGTGTGTATGTCATCTCAATTAAGTGTAGGCTGCTCCTTGAAAGGACTCAAACATAAATACAATTTTAATATACTGTCATTTCCATTGTGTGCAATTATAGAGTACACAGAAATCTCTTATGTTTCTGTCTGTCTTCCAACTCTTCAAAGTCAGGAGGTCACATCAGCAGTCAGCTGCATAGTAATGTAACAACGTACAACAAAGCCATTGTGCACTTGAAAGGTCTTGTATGACTACAGTAGAGCCTCCCCACAAGCACCACAGTTGCTCGTCAGAAGCAGATGTTTACAGGAAACCGGGATGACAGCACCCCTCCATTAGGGCTCCCCAAGTTTTTTTTATGGCAGTGGCCTGTGAAGCACATGTTGAGGAAAATGTATGGGCAGGATGGATTTTGAAGCACTGCCCTTGATTTCCAGCGTTTTTAAGTTCATGTTGCACTGTGGTTGTTATTGGTAGACGTGGGTTTCGAGTACTTTTCAAAAACATTATCTGTGCCTGGTTGATCATTCCTGGGTTAAACCAATAGAGATGTCCCGTAACTGCAGCCTCAGCCCATCTGGCTGTCAAAGCAGAGTCAATGGAAGAGTTGGTGTATCTGGACCCAGGTCTGGTTGGAAGTGTGGATATGGATACTTGTGTTTTTTTATGGTTTTAAAACCATCGGGTTACTTTTTGAGTATTGTATCGTCACAGTGGTATGGGGGTGCCATTTGACCTTCATTACTAAAAGCTATGCAAATTGAATTGGATTCTAGCCGTGCATTAATGGGATGGTGGCTGTACATGTGCTGTTATGTGATGGTGGCTGTACATGTGTTGTAATGTGATGGTGGCTGTACATGTGCTGTAATGTGATGGTGGCTATACATGTGCTGTAATGTGATGGTGGCTGTACATGTGCTGTAATGTGATGGTGGCTGTACATGTGCTGTAATGTGATGGTGGCTGGAAATGTGGCTTTGCAAAGTGCCCCCTATTCCTTTTAATAAGGGGTCTTTAGGCTTCACATGTTCTGCATTTAAATTCATGAATCACATTACAGTTAAATTGATTCAAAGCAATTGAATATCTCATCCCCACACGCACACACGCACGCAAACACACACTCTCTTTTCTATCTTTGCTTTTGTTTTTCCCCCGTTTTCCTCTTTATTCCGTTTTCCTCTTTCTCCTGTATTTCTCCCTTTTTTCTTCTTTCTTCTGTTTCTCCCGTTTTTCCTCTGACGATGGAGAGAGTGAGATGATGATGTCTGGAGAGAGAGAGAGGATATGAGACATTGAGAGAGTAAGATGATGATGTCCACAGAGAGGGAGGATATGAGACATTGAGAGAGTGAGATGATGATGATGATGTCCACAGAGAGAGAGAAAGGATATGAGACATTGAGAGGGTGAGTTGGTGTTGTCCACAAAGAGAGAGAGAGGATATGAGACATGGAGAGAATGAGATGATGATGATGTCCACAGAGAGAGAGAAAGGAAGGGGGAGAATGTGATGTCCATGTAGACTGATGGAGGCGGCCAGGACCCCTTTCTTACCCTTGACAGCTGCAGTAGCACATACTCTGCAGGCATTCCCCAGGCCACCTACGGTTTAGCTGGGCACATTGGTACAGGTACAGTACAGATCACCACCTTTCTGTCATCAAACCTGTCACCACCTGCATATCTTTAGTCACCAGAGATGCTACGTTCTGCATCGCCTCCACCATATCTACGGCCACCTACGGGATGACTGACACTGACTCTGGACAAATTCATGCTGCGAAAGTAATGAGTTATGTGGCAACGATATGAAAAGGCTGACATGTTGATGCCATTTATTCACCACTGTCCACTGTATTGTCCTTTTCACTACTTTTTACATGTGCCATGGTTGTAACCATAAACTGCCCCTTTAAGACGAGCAAGGCCTGTTAGGACCACCCTGACAGGATGGCCCTTTTCATTTAGACATTCTTAATGTTTTATATATGCCTTCTTAAAATGTGTAGTGGTTTTGTTAGTATGGTCTGGGGTAACATTTAGATAACAGAAAATTTCAAATAAAACTGTTTTATTTTGTTACTAAATGTTACTGTGGGCTTGTGTTAAACATTGGTTATACTTGAAAAACATGATATTAGAATTATCACTGATCATTTACTGAATTGTGCATGAAATATAAGCTTGACCCTACATTGTGCATATGGTACACTCTGAGGTCAGCTGCAGTGAGCTAGTCTGACCCAGAGCTCTGAATGAACATGCTTGATAGAGTTCTCTGTACACATCTGTCATTTTGCATTTAGAAAAAAAAGCACTTTTTAGAAAGCACATTTGATATCCCCTTGATAAAAAAACTCCCAAAGTTTTGGGAACAAATTCATATAATGTCCAAACTTAGCACTTTGGTTTAATATATGTCTGCATGTCATTTGCATGCATTATTTGCCTTTAGTCAGAGACCTATTGACCCTCAAATGCAGGATATCTTCTCCGGAGATGTTCCTACAGCCATCTTTCTTTTGCCTTGAATCTCATTTCCATAACTTGGCACGTCAACTTTCTACTTTTTGATCTTGGAAAAACCCCATTTGCTATTGCAGTTTGATTGAGGTCATTGTCTCACTGAGTTTGCTTGCATTTTAGCAGGCAAGCGCTTTCGATACACTTCCAAATGACTTCTGATGCTGCCGTCAGCACTTACATCATCAGTAAAGTGTGACAGTTCCACTGGCTGCCACACAAGCCCAAGACATAACACTTTATTTCACAGAGGAGGTGCTGTGGACCCTGGGCATTTACTCCACACTTCCTCTTACCACCGCTCTGTATGCTCTCTTAGGTACCTAACGTGGCCTCCCTGTTTCGGGTGCTAACCAGTAGCTTAGTTCTGCCTCTACTGGCATGTCCAGCACAGCAACGCCTGCCTCCTGGAAAGTGTTCCTGGTCGTTCGGGCGTTTTGTATTTCCTTTTAATTGCATTATAGTGAATCATCCTTCAGTCATCCACTAAAGAATTCATCCTTTTCCTAACAGGGCCTTCTATGGTCCCCCAGGCTGTTTGGATTGTTATTCTTTTGGGTGTGTCCACTTTTTAGTTGTTCATTTAGTGGACTTATAAGGGGGCTTTGTCTCGCATCAACTCTGCTTTTGTCGTCATGTTGACACCAATAGCAGGCACAAAGGTACAACTCTAGAATTAAGACGACATAGTCTCACATGCCTGAACAAACAACATGACAGAACACATGGCTACCCACAAACAAGGCAATGGTCCCAGGACTTTGGTGCACGGAAATATGAGAAGTACGACCTAAAGAATAGCTTCTACTGTATATTTGAACCTCATAGTAACGGCTTTAAGTCCAAACATTTGGTGTTATGAAACTTAATTACTTCACTGTCCCCGATAAATATATTACTTCGCTTCATCCAAGTATTATGTGTATATTTCCAATGTATTATTTGTATTGTACCTCCCTGTTGTTTATCCTCTCTGTTTGTGAATGAGCTTCAGGGGGTTACTGGCTGACTCCAACATGCCTCTGCAGGATCGCTATGGTTATTCTCTGTTGCCATGGCACCCTCCATCAATTTATGTCTCAGTAGTAGTTATGAGGCTGCTGGTAAAAGTGAGGGGGCAACTGATTTGTTTCTCTATCTCGTCGTTCTCTCCTCGATCCCTGCCAACAGTCCTGACCTGGTGTTTAAATGTCCTCTCGTCTGATTGGCTGGTGATGTCAGTTTATTTTCATTAATGTCTCTGAGCAGTCGGTAGGCAGAACACACGGACAATAAAACATTGCTTTCTCATCAACAGCACTCAGCAACACCTACTACTATTTCCTTTTTTTAAGGCAGCAATCTTTGTGTAAGCTTAGTCAATGTTTCAACAGTTAAGCACCAATACAAAATGGGATTATTGTCAAGTTAGCATTCGAGAACAATCTGTTTTTAATAATAGCAATGTGCAGCCGTGTGAAAGCAAGAAACCACCGTCAAGACTGTTTCAATATGGATGAGGGACTGACATGATCAGAGAAAGCAAACATCCTTTGTCTCCTGTGATCGTTTCATGCATTCTTACTGAAATGGAAAGACTTTGCAATCAGAATCCTCCTTGTGTCACCCTGCTGAACAAGGGGTTTTGCCAACTACTTTATTATCAATATATTTTTCAGTTTAGGCCTGTTTGCGGTTTTGAGGGAAATCTTCTTCTGCTTTGCAAAGCCATTACTTCATAACCATTGCAGTGGAGGCCAGAGACCACAGCACATGGCTTTCCCGTTATTGCCCATGAGCAACTGATTTGACCTCATAAAGACAAACACAGCGGCTTGGCTGTGGTCGGTTTGTTAAGGAATGTAGCTATGCAGTTAGCTACGCGTTTTGCTACGCAGCACAACCGAATTGTCAAACGTTAAGGAGACAAGTGAATCTTGGTAGAATGAGATGACCGTACAATCCGTGCAGTCCTTACAGTGCCTGCAGTCTTTATGGTTTGTACTGTGTCTACAGTGCCTACAGTCCTTACAATGTTTACAGTGCCTGCAGTCTTTATGGTTTGTACTGTGTCTACAGTGCCTACAGTCCTTACAATGTTTACAGTGCCTGCAGTCTTTATGGTTTGTACTGTGTCAACAGTGCCTACAGTCCTTACAATGTATACCGTGCCTGCAGTCTTTATGGTTTGTACTGTGTCAACAGTGCCTACAGTCCTTACAATGTTTACAGTGCATGCAGTCTTTATGGTTTGTACTGTGTTTATAGTGCCTACAGTCCTTACAATGTGAAGAAGGTGAGAAGTTAGGCAACACAACTAACCTAATTTGATGAAAAAACATGGTTTGAGGTACCTCTTGACTCCACGTTGGAGTAAGACCAGAGCCCTGGTAAATACTAGTGCACTATTAAAAAAAAATAATAATAATAGGATGCCATTTAGGAGGCAGCCTAGACCCTAACCACAGAGTGGTACTAGCTGGTAGGCTATGTTTCCTCGTTACATTTCTGTTTCATGTGTCATCTGTAATTTACTGTGAATACTCCACCTAAAGCCTGTGTTCAGCAAGGCAGCGTCTTGGCAAACGTTGTTAAACTAAACATTTCCAAAAAAATGTTACCTACTGAATGAGACTTGTGTTAGAGTGTGTCTTGCTTTCCCCCTCTTCCTCTCCTCCTGCCAGGCCGCTGACCCAGGAGGAGATGGCCCAGCGCCGGGAGCTGGCTAGACAGAGACATGCTGAGAGACAGGCCACCAGTCAACAGACGGATAGCGAGGAGGGAAATGCCCACGCAGGAAGTACAACACCGGCAAACATTCCTCCTGGTGGCAACAGTATAGGCAAGCGTCTTTCACCTTGTTTCGCTGTCCCAGACCCTCTCAGTCTCTTTCTGTATTCAGGGCCGGCCCCAGGCATAAGAAACATAAGCGGTCCCTTAGGGCCCCCGACTGCTAGGGGGCACCAGGCAGCTAATGAGGCTGTATTTCTCTGTCTCTATTAAAAAATGTGGGCAAGCTACAATAACCAGTGTTGTAATCTCTGAAGGTACCCGTGTGTCTGTGTCTCTGGTGACAAGCAGGTAGCCAGGCCGCCTTGAGCCACACGCAAGCCCTGACCGTGGTGACTCAAGCAGAGGACGAGGGGAAGGAGATATTTGTTGCCTTTGCCAGAGTCTACAGCGGAGTTGTTCGGAGGGGTCAGAAGGTGTTTGTGCTTGGGCCCAAGTACAACCCTGCACAAGGCCTAAGCATGGTAAAGATGCAAGCACACAAAAAGGAAGACACACGTTTTTTAAATAATGGAATTAAACCCAAAATTCCGATGTACCCCCAGTAAGGAGTACAGGATGTATGTCTTATGGTCTTTGTATTTGTAGGCAATCCATGTACTGGGGGAATTACATGGCCAAATCCAGAACACACACCTCCCTCTGCCCTCCCCCATATCCAGAACATACACCTCCCTCTGCCCTCCCCCATATCCAGAACACACACCTCCCTCTGCCCTCCCCATGTCCAGAACACACACCTCCCTCTGCCCTCCCCCATGTCCAGAACACACACCTCCATCTGCCCTAACCCTAACCCAGTCTAATATCCCACCACCATATGATCGTCCCCGAGACAGTCTCTGTCTGAGTCCCTCCGTTTCTGACTTGCCAATCTCCTTCTTTCCTCTCCGCAACTTCCCCTCTCTGCGTCAGCTCCCAGAGTGCAGTGCCAGCTTGAGTGCCTCTCTTCCTCCGGTGCCTCACCTGGCCTGCTGCACCCTGGGCAGCCTGTACCTGCTTATGGGCCGGGAGCTGGAGGATCTGGAAGAGGTGCCACCGGGAAACGTGCTGGGTAGGTACCCAGACAACTTCACCTACAGACAGACGCCTAAGCCCCTTAGTAACACACTGCTCTGAAACACAGGAAGTCACCCTACTGAGTCAGGTGATTTCCCTGTGGAAATGTCTGACTGTTTTTTTGGGGGGGGTTTCTTTCAAATTTGTGAAAGGACTCTTTTGAATGGTTTGTGCAATATTGGTTATTTAATTGTGTTATGCAATGTTCTTTTTACCACCCGAAAAAAGGCCAGATATGACATGTTTCAAAGCTTTATGTCTCTATTATACTTGACAGAAAGGGTCTCATTCAGCAACAGTGATTCATGGCGCTTGGAAGGGCGTGCTGTGCAGAATGCCATGGACAGAATTTAAATGTACTGGCTCCTTGCAGGACACTTGCTGAAGTGATTTTGTATGAACATAACTTTTTGCAAAGTCTTAAAAGTCACAGTTTCTCAGGTCAATGTTTTAAGATATCTAAGAGAGGAAGGCTTTGCTTGTTGAAACACTTCATACTTGCACACATGTCACCGTTCTGTTACTGAGCGGGGAAAGTGTTTGCCCCATCTCTACACCATCATGACTTATGATGTACTCACATTAGCAATATTGACTGTACTATACTGAATCCGTGGGGTGGATGCTAATTGGATAAAAGGGCAATTATCAATAACATGTTATGCCCTTGAGGATCGCATAGGGGCTGATCCGTATATGATCTGGCCTGTCAGCACTAGGCCACTCATCCAGCTTATAAACAGATAGTAAATGGACTTCAGAGAGCTTTAATGTCCAAACCAAAGTCCATGTGACACTACTCCCTATATAGTGCACTGTTGACTAGGGCTCATAGGGCTTAAATGTAGTGCACTATATACAGAATAGGGGGCCATTTAGGACATGGTGTTAGTGCTGTCCTGACTGCCACTGAGAGGGTCCTGCATGTTCTGTTTGGCTGGGCCCATTGTCTTATTCCAATCTGATTGGATATTGGGCACCATAGATTATTCAATAACAACCTGCACATGCATTTTTTCTTAGTTTTTTTGCATTTAAACATGTTTGATCAGCTTCTAAATCGGGTTTACTCACCAAGATAGTTGGTTTCCAGTTCTGTTGCTATGGTTACCACTGTCCATTCTGGTGTTCCATATGATAGAGGCTTTTTGGTTTGAAATGAACGGAGTATAACACATCTAGCGGAATAGAGTATAAAACATCTAGCCCAGGGAATGTCTGTTTGGACAGGACAGTTATCAATGTGGAAACCTGGACAAATGCACACACAAATACAAGCACATGCATACACACACAAACACACACACACACATACAGTGCCTTTGCAAAAGACTTTGAACCCCTGACCAAGACCTTTTTTTCAACACTCAAAATCAACTTTTGTGATGTGAAATTGGTTTCGTTTTGGAAAATATTTGTAATTAAACAAAAAAATGTATGCTGCTAGCTTTATTATTCACCCCGGTGCTGTGGAAGCTTCATGATTCAAAAAACATGTTATTGTTTTTGTCATTATAGGGGTGTTCTGTTTAGATAGTTACAAAACAATATGTGCAATGAATTAGAAATGAAGTCTAGAACACATCATAATGTGGAGAAAGTGAATAAGGTCTGAATGCTTTCCGAAAGCTCTGAGCACACACACGCACGCACACACACGCACATTCATACAAAGAGTATGCGGTCCTGATTTCAAACTCCTTATTATCTGGCTGGTGGAAGACTGTGCTTGTGAGGATGAGGACATACACACCCTGCCTCTGATGTGGGAGAGAAATCATCTGCACATGACGGCACAAAGTGCAGAGACCGCATGACAAAGCAGACTCTGTGTGCCAGAGACCCCTCAAAGGAGTCTCATCTAAACAAGAATCAGGCCTATCCCACCGCGGTAGAACCCACAAATCTTACACACACACACACACATGCTGGGTAACAAGTCAGTGTGTGGAGCTCTCCTTTGCTTCCTGACAGCTTTTGGAGAGAACGGCTCCAGGAAATGAAGACCTCCTATCACTGGTAAACTCTGACATTAGAGTACGCCCCCCCCCCAGCACCACTTGCTGATATGTAATAGTGTATGACAGTGTTTTAATGTTCCCACACGATCTCCCTTCATGTCCGATCCAATTAGAGGTCACCCGGCACAAGAGACTTCCTGTGCTGATTCCTTTGTTTCATCTGAATGCTTGTGTATTCCGTTGTTTAGAAACACGTTCTGGGACCTGTTCCTGACTAGTCCTTGAACTATGACGGTCTTTCTCCTTGTGTCAGTCCCCCCCCCACATGCTATTTTGGGAACTTCCCAAATAACACCTTACAACTCCCACCCAGTACCTGGAGAACTACCCTCCTGTAGTTTTTAACTCCCACCCAGTTCCTGGAGAACTACCCTCCCGTAAGGTTTAACTCCCACCCAGTTCCTGGAGAACTACCCTCCTGTAGTTTTTAACTCCCACCCAGTTCCTGGAGAACTACCCTCCTGTAGTTTTTAACTCCCACCCAGTTCCTGGAGAACTACCCTCCTGTAGTTTTTAACTCCCACCCAGTTCCTGGAGAACTACCCTCCTGTAGGTTTTAACTCCCACCCAGTTCCTGGAGAACTACCCTCCTGTAGTTTTTAACTCCCACCCAGTTCCTGGAGAACTACCCTCCTGTAGGTTTTAACTCCCACCCAGTTCCTGGAGAACTACCGTCCTGCAGGTTTTAACTCCAACCCTGTTCCTGGAGAACTACCCTCCTGTAGTTTTTAACTCCCACCCAGTTCCTGGAGAACTACCCTCCTGTAGGTTTTAACTCCCACCCAGTTCCTGGAGAACTACCGTCCTGCAGGTTTTAACTCCCACCCAGTTCCTGGAGAACTACCGTCCTGCAGGTTTTAACTCCAACCCCGTTCCTGGAGAATTGCACTTCTGTATATATGGTCACTGTCTGAGGTCATTCTCACTTAACTGATGACCTCCAATTGCTTGTCAGAAGCCCACATGCAGAAGTCCCTGCTGACCATGTGCACGTCCTACTATCTAGGGCTTACAAGCCACGTATCAGCTAGCAGCATAGTGATACTACACTGTGCTGGTCAGCTTGGTGCTACAAATGAGTGCCATCTGTGAAGCCTCTACTCTAAATCTACCCTAAATAACTAAACCTAGTTGTGAGAAATCTAGGATTAAATGGGCGCCAGGTAAAAGACGGCTTGTGTGTTTGTCACTCCTGTCGGACAGACAGGGCAGAATCGAAGTGTACACACACACGCAAACACTCATCGGGAACCAGCTGCTCAGAAACCTAGCAAAGGAAGAGGGTTTGAGGTCGTTGAGTCTCAACTTCAAATAGACGGTCTTCCGAGAGAAGAGCACAAAAGAGAATAGGCAGAAGAATGAATTATGCTGATTGGACGTGAGGCATCTTTATGAAAACATTTGTCTCAGTTAGGCCAGGGCCGTGGTGCCAGCAATGTGAAGGGAGTCAACTGAGATCTGTTAAACAGAGGGAGCCAGTATCAACCACACCAAGCCAAATCACACCAGTGCTCTGACTACATCCACCAGTATGGTCTAGTACACCCTGTGCTAGTCCAGTACACCCTGTGCTAGTCCAGTACACCCTGTGCTAGTCCAGTACACCCTGT
>JACXGK010015102.1:0-10800 GCA_016801125.1 Novumbra hubbsi | reverse complement strand
TGACGGACTCCATCCTAGCTGGAGTGGTGCTCTTCTTTTGTCCTGTAATATTGACAGGAGTCTCACTCCTATAGCCTCACCATGAGATATGGAGCAGGTCAGGCTGCAGGCTTTTAGACAGCCTGCTAGCTTAGTGGAGTCTGTCGATAGCATAGCCAGAGCAGTTAGCCTAGTTTTGCCTATTGTGACTGTTACTCGTTCCAGACTAAGAAAAGTAAAACACGGTAGTGCAAACACTAGCAACCTTATTATGATAAAGCTTTCTTCCATCTTGGTCATGAATGAAAATTAATGTCTTACATCACATCTTAAAATGGGACTCCTTAATATAAGATCCCTTGCTTCTAAGGCAATTGCAGTAAATGAGTTAATCACTGACCACAAACTAGATGTCATCGGCCTGTGTGAAACCTGGCTAAAGCCTGATGAATTTATTGCCTTAAATAAGGGCTCCCCTCTGTTGAGTTCAAAATCTGCTTCCCCCGGGTCCGAATCAGAGAATGTCCACGCGGTTCAAGTCTTTCCAAACTAAACACCTTTATTTACAGATAGCTATCTGGAGATCGTTCCCCACAGTACAGTAGAAAAGATCTGAATTACTTTCACCTGGACACAGTTTATATTCAGCCCCTCCCACCCCTCAATCATTGGATGTAATCTCTTGAGTGGGCCTCCTGGGTGGGCGTGTCCTTTTCATGCAGACCCAATCTTTGATCGTGGGGCCATCTGGTGACCTCGGAGGTAGACGAAGAGGACAGTTGAAGGGGGGGTGCTGGTGCCAGGAAGTCTGCCCGGAGATATCACCTAAATTGTGTTCACACCTCCCCTCCTGTGTTCCCTGTCCCCATCAGGGTCAGGGTGATAAGCCAACAGACAATCAACCAGGTCCCCCTATTCCCCCCTTGATCTCTTGACTCATGGCCCTACTCTGGAATGTACTAATTAACATTTTAACATCCCAGCTTGGCTTGCTCTCTCTAAGTTCAGCTTCACTGGCCCTGTTGGTTTCTAACAGCTAATCTTTAACAAAAATATTCCACACCTCCTGGCTACACTAGTGATCATACCCCTTGTGCATCCCAAAAAGGGGGGGTGTTGCAAATATTTATAACACGAAGTATAAATGTACTCATAAACACATAGCTGATTTTCGTTCTTTTGAGGTTTTACTTATGAAAGTGAACCAGGCTGATACTTCGCTATTCATAGCTACCATTTACAGGCCCCCCGGGCCTAACACAGGTTTCCTTAAGGAGTTTCCCAAATTCTTGTCTAACCTTGTAGTCATGGCAGATAATATTCAGATTTTTTGTGATTTCAACATTCATATGGAAAAGTCCAATGACCCTCTTCAAAAAGCCTTTGAAGCCGTAATTGATTCAATGGGTTTTGTTCAACACGTCTCAGGTCCAACGCATTGCCACAATCATACTTTAGACTTAGTTCTGTCACGAGAAATTGATGTTGTGGATCTATTAAATCTTCCAAATGACCCTGGAATTTCAGACCAATGTCTTATCACATTTACTGTTAATTTAAAAAGCCAAATTACACCCCCAAAAAATTATCTTACCAGTTGTAATATAAATTCTCAAACTAAAAATAGATTTCAGACTGTTCTTCCAGTTTCGCTCATTGATGACAGTGCAAACAAATCTGTAAATGATCAAATTGAGGATTTAAACTCAATATTGCGCAAGACTTTAGATAGGGTTGCACCGCTAAAAACTAAAGAAATACGAAACAAGAAACTTGCTCCCTGGTACACGAACAATACTAGAGCATACATGCAAGCCTCCAGAAAGTTGGAGAGAAAGTGGCGCTCCACCAACTTGGAAGTATTTTGATTAGCTTGGATAGACAGTACAGTACAATACAGAAAAGCACTCACATCTGCTCGATCATTTTATTTTTCCAACCTGATTGAGGTGAACAAAAACAATCCAAAATTTTTCTTTGATACTGTTGCTAAGTTAACGAACAAGCAACAGTCAATAAATGAAGTGGGTCTTCACTTCAGCAGAAATGAATTCATGAACTTTTTTGATGAAAAGATCATCACCATTAGAAAAGAAATAACCGACTCTTCCAGCAGGCCTAGTTTTCAAACATTTACCGGTCCTAAGAATGCACAGAACTCCCCTGACCTGCTATCAATGGGGACACTTGAATTTTTTTATCCTATTTCACTTGACAAGTTCACTAAATTAGTAACAAGTTCAAAACCCACAAATTGTCAATTAGACCCGATTCCAACAAAATTACTTAAGGAGCTACTCCCAGTGTTAGGTCCACCAATGTTGAACATAATAAACGGCTCCCTGTCCTCTGGAAGTGTACCAAACTCATTAAAAATAGCAGAAATAAGGCCTCTACTGAAAAAATCTAATTTGGATCCAGATTTAATAAAGAATTGTAGGCCAATATCGAGCCTCCCCTTCCTCTCCAAAATCTTAGAAAAATCTGTTTCTCTACAACTTAATGCCTTTTTGAAGACAAACAATGTTTGTGAAATGCTCCAATCCGGTTTCAGACCCCATCATAGCACTGAGACTGCACTTGTGAAGGTGATAAATGACCTTCAAATGGCCTCAGACAAAGGTTCTGCATCTGTCCTCTTGCTTCTTGATCTTAGTGCTGCTTTTGACACTATTGATCACTCCCTTCTCTTGGAGAGATTGGAAACTCATGTTGGGCTACGCGGAAAAGTTTTAGCCTGGTTTAAATCTTATTTATCTGAAAGATATCAGTTTGTATCAATAGATGGCATGTCCTCTGTCAAATCAAAGGTATGTTTTGGTGTTCCTCAAGGCTCAGTTTAGGGGCCATTACTGTTTTCCCTATATATGCTGCCTCTGGGTGATGTCATCAGGAACCACAATGTACATTTTCACTCCTATGCTGATGACACACAGCTATATATCTCGATGAAGCATGGAGAGGCCCCCAGAATAGCAACTTTGGAAGCATGCGTCTCAGATATTAGGAAATGGATGACCGATAACGTTTTGCTTTTAAACTCAGAAAAAATAGAAATGTTAATTTTAGGACCTAAGAAACAAAGAGCACTGTTGGGAGATCTCACAATGAACCTGGACGGTTGTATAGTCATATCCCAAAAGAATGTGAGAAACCTTGGCGTCACCCTCGACCCTGACCTCTCTTTCGATGAACACATAAAAAATATCTTCGGAACATTGCTAAAATACTAAATGTTTTATCAAAAGCTGATGCTGAAAAACTAATCCATGCTTTTGTTACATCCGGACTAGATTATTGCAACAACGCTCTAATCTCCGGTTACCCTGATAAATCAATGAATAAACTTCATTTAGTGTTGAATACGGCTGCTCGAATTTTAACTAGAACAAAAAAAAATTTGCACATTACTCCAGTATTAGCTTCTCTACATTGGCTGCCTGTCAAGGCTAGGTCTGCTTTTAAGATTTTACTGTTGACATATAAAGCAGTACACAGACTTGCTCCTGCATATCTCTCTGAAATGATCCAGCCATATATACATACACGTAACTTAAGATCGCAAGATGCAGGCCTTCTGGTCGTACCTAGAATTTCCAAACAAACAGCCGGAGGCAGGGCTTTCTCACATAGAGCTTCGCTACTGTGGAATAATCTGCCAATTACGGTTAGAAATGCAGGCTCTGTGGCAATTTTTAAGTGTCTACTAAAGACGCATCTTTTCAGCATGGTTTTTGACTAGTGTAGCCTGGCCCAGGGGTTGAAGGTGACCGGAATGGCTCGATACTGTCTACCCTTGCTGTCTTGCTAGGTGGGCTCTCATCTCCACTGAGATACCTGCTCTCCAATGCCACTTGAGGGCGGAGTCACTGGCTTGCTGCTGTCTGTCCTTTGCGCCCCTCGAGCAATTGAAATGAACTCTGCTGGCAATACTCGGCCCTCACATAGGGTGGTTGCGGTTAGTCGATTTCCCTTTGGCTGATGCCTGGCAATGTGGGTGGATTGATTTCTTGCCTGTTGGGTCCTGCCCGAGGCCTCCCTTGGATAGGGCCACAGTGTCACTGGACCCCCCTGTCTCAGACAAAAGTTTTTATGCTGCTATATTATTGTGCCGGGGGAGCAGAGCTAGTTCTCCTCCATAACTCTATGTTCTTCTCCTTAACTCTAAGAAATGCACTCTTTAACAACTCTCCTTGTCTCCTGTTGCGGATCAACTTAGAAGGACGTGAAGTCTCGGCCTACACCTGTGGAGTACCAGGCCCAGAAGACCTTGTCCCGAGCCCTCCTGGTTTTGCTGCAGAACAAGCAGATACCTGACGATTCCAGCTGCCACTCTGCTGACCCCCCCTCCCAACCTAGATTTAGACGACCCTGACGATTTCGGCTGCCACCAGGCTGAACCCTTAATCAACCCACCCTGGACTGTTCCTGTCCTGCCAATCTGATCATGCTTGTCATCTAGATCAGGCATTTTAGACTCTGGACACAGCTCATGTGAATTTATTAGTTATTAGCAGTATTCTTAAACATCACCCTGCACAGCCACAAGAGGTATGGCCACCCCTTTGAGCCTGGTTCCTCTCTAGGTTTCTTCCTACAATCCGGCCCCCAGTTTTTCCTAGCCACTGTGCTTCAATCCTGTTGTTGCATGCTCACTGGGGTTTTAGGCTGGGTGTTTTTGTAAAAGCACTTTGTGACAACTGCTGTTGTAAAAAGGGCTTTATAAATACATTTGATTGATTGATTGATTGAACATAGGAAATAAATCCGCTGGAGTTGTTAATGAGCTCATCTCTGGTGAAAGAGCTCCAGGTATCGTACCAGAAAACTTACTCAACAAACAAAACAAGAAAAAACAAAGCGCACCAAAACAATGAGGCTGCCATCCACAGCGCCATCTTGGTATTGATCTGAGTCATCATACAGAGCATGTATGACCGACTGGCAGACAATATTGCTGGATCCCGCCAGACAGCTAATCAGCCTGCCATCCTGCTAACCGCTGCTTGTAAACACAGTAGACTGTGCATTCATTTCCATCCCCTTGGCTGCGCCTGCTGAGTCTGGGTCCAACAGTCTGGGTGGAAAAGGAATGCCCTGTCTTGCCACACCGGTTCAGTAGCCTAATCCCCCAACACACAGTCACTCCATACAAGTGCACACATACCAGTTGGTCCCCGATGCACCAGCAATCATTCCACTAGCAAGGGCATTGCATGAGCAAGAATAACCTGCCATAGTGTGTATAAGAAGAAACCTAGCGGGGTACCAGACTCCAAGTGGTGATCAGACCTATTCTAGCTGAGCCGGGTGAAGAGCAAGAGATAGCATGGACAGATGACCAGCAGGTCAATACTTGCAGACAAGCCAAGTCCAGAGTCTTTAGCAGGAATCTAGATTGACACAGCATTGCCAGGCAAAAAAGGACAGAAATTACCAGGTGGATGAGGACATTGATGACCGGGTGGACAGGGATGACCAGGTGAACCAGGACAGGGACAACCAGGTGGACAAGGACATTGATGACCAAGTGGACTAGGACAGTGATGACCAGGTGGAAAAGGACAGTGATGACCGGGTGGGAACGAGGACAGGAATGACCAGGTGGATGAGGACAGGGACGGCTTGGTGGACGAGGACAGGGACGACCAGGTGGACAAGGACATTGATGACCAGGTGGACAGGTCAGTGATGACCAGGTGGACAAGGATAGTGATGACCAGGTGGACAAGGACATTGATGACCAGGTGAACAAGGACAGTGATGACCAGGTGGACAAAGACATTGATGACCAGGTGAACAAGGACAGTGATGACCAGGTGAACAAGGACAGTGATGACCAGGTGGACAAGGACATTGATGACCAGGTGAATAAGGACAGTGATGACCAGGTGGACGAGAACAGGAATGACCAGGTGAGCAGCAGCACTTCACAATTCACAAATGTTTTGTTTTCTACTTTAAGATTGTAACATTTATCTTGTCCTACTGACTGATTTTCTTGTTTCAGTTCCAGTCTCTCTCTATGGCAGAGATTGATGTTGATTGTGATATGGTGGTTCACGTGGGTTATAGAGCCGTACCCCACGGCTACGGCTGTCCAGAGCCTGGATGGGCATCAAGGACCTGCAACGGTGCAAATGGAATGACTTACGAAGGACACCTGGGCCTCCTTCGCAATCCCCTGTGGAGAGTGGTTCGAAGAGCCGGATCATTTCATTCGCTGGATGCCATCATCGTCCGAAATGACACAGCATACTCTGAGGTAGTGCTGCACGATTTATTGTATTATAATAAAAATTGTGATATTGACATTTGCAATATCCTAATCTCTCCAAAAATAATCTGTCTGTTCATTAGTAGAAAATAGTACAAAGACAACATATGAAATGTTGAAACGAACAAATGTTATTGTCTTTTAAAAACTATATGCCCACTTTGAATACCACTATGATGCCAGCAACACAAGTTGAGACAGAGGCAACAAAAGAAAAGTTGTGTAAATGTAATGGTCTGGCCATTCGTTGCTGGCGCTGCATGTGTCACATGCCTTTTGTTGATTGTTCGTAATGTCCCGTGTTCTCACAAAGCACTACGTGTAATTGCGCACCCCTGTTGCTTGTCGTCTGAGTATAGGTTTGCCAGTGTGTGTCCTGTTCGGGGATTGTTATGGTTCCGTGTGACCAGAGCCATGTTCTACACTGCTGTTTAGTAGCCTACTGTTTCTCTTGTGTATCGCTCACAACGTTACCGTGTACCTTGTGTTCTGGTCTCTAAAATAAACAACCAGTTCTTTCACTCCTGCGCCTTGGACCATCATTCTTGATACACACTCGTTACAGTAATGCAGAAAATGCCCTAACCCTTTTTTATTTCAGCAAGACAATGCCAAGCCACATTCTGCAGGGTTAATTCTAAATGGGCATGTATTTTACCAAAAACAATAACATTTCTCAGTTCTAACTATCTATATATTTTCTTTTTACTATTTTCTATGAAATATATAAATAACAGATTTTTACATCATTGCATTCTGTTTTTATTTGCATTGTATGCAACTTCTTTGGAAATGAGGTTACATGTGGATTACATGTATTTATATTATTATATTTCTAAAATTGCATAATATACTTACCTGTTTGAGGAGTAATGTATTGAACTGTATATTCTGTATTGTGTGTTATCGACCTGGATTGGTCTATAGAAGGGGATGGCAGGTTGTCACATTGCCATCTGTTGAAGTAATTTTTGTACCGGCAAGCTATGTGAGAAGATACCTTTGTATTTTTGTATTATCAGCTCAACCTGTAAATAACATTGTTAAGTCTTTTCGTGGTAACCAGGATCGTTAACTTACCTACAAATTCTTTAATGCTGAATGCTAGGCCAACTTGTGGAATGTTGCTTTTTAGTATGCAACTGTATCAAAAAGAAATAGTTGTTGTTCTTGTCAGCCATGTCTAAAAAGAAGGCTGATCATCTTTACTGTGCAGTCTGCTTAGGCTAAACACTTCTAACATAATTTTCATTCCATTTGAATAGATACTTGCTTTAGGGCTCTGGTATTGTTTGTGTACCAGGAAGCTAGTTTCTTTAGCTTATTTTATTTTCAGTGGGACCATCTTATCTAAGGTATTCCAAACGGTTAAGTCTAGATCCTCGGTATAGTATAGTCTAAGAATTCTTATTACAGCTTTTAAAAAGCCTTTGTTCGGGTTCTGGAGCCTAAAAGTAGCTCCTAACTTGCATATGTAGGAGAAAATCTTTAAAACAATGGAAGTGTCAGTCCTTCCATATTTACACAAATTATAGCACCATCAAAAATGAACGCTCAGTTAGAACTTGACAATATGGCAGCTTTATTTCACTATGAAAACATGACACACCTTCTACAGTATTGCTATGATGAATTCACTGACAGAGACCCCTCCCATATTAGCCAATCACTGTGGGTATAGTAAGATTGTACATGGAACACAACATCATCCATAGCAACTGGGTGAACTTCGCCTTTTCTCTTAGCTTAAGAAATCACTGCCTTCCTAAGTAAAAGTTAGTCTTGGCAGCTTTGTGAATAGGTTTAAGAGGAAATCTATTCTGCTGTTGGGGAGTTCTGCTAGTGGTATAATGGAATGTTTTGTGAATACGGCCCCTGGTAATTTAATTGTTGTGGCAGTAAATGTAATAAGATGGTGGTTTGATTTTCCAGGGTTATGAGGAAATACAATTGAACCCAACACACCAAATTGATGAAAAAGCATCTCAATAAATATACAATGTAGTGAGGACAGGCTCTCTCAAATTCCATATTTTACTATTGGACATCGGACACTAGTACTGTCATGATGATGCTTTAGCTTCATCAAGCTGATTTAGAAAGGAGCTTGAGGACTGCCAGCTCCTTCTTCGTAAGTGCTGTGATCATGGGCCCTCTCACATGGAGAAATCACTTCATAATCAAAATCGAATAAAAATTTAGCCATTCAGGTAAATGGAAGCACAATTTTTAACCAGTATCTTTCACCATAGCGAGAAACCATTCATTTGAGGCGTCTATGCAATAGAGAGACTGGCAAATCATAGGTGATTTAAATATCAATATAGCCTGTGTAGCATTTGATTTGTTTAAAGAGACTGTTGACCTTCTGTCAGGTTACGGGCATGAAATGTAATTGAATTAAGCTTGACACAATGTATGATATTACTGACTAACAACTGTACCAAGGACACTACATGTGATGCCCCATTACTGATTGGTACCACACACCCTGTCTATACCTCCTGCTAAGAACTGTGTATGTGATAGTGTCATATGACACTCTCCAAATTGACCCATGGACCATAGTTAGGAACATACCATGCAACGGTATTCTGTAGGATAAACCGTTCTTATAATAGACTGTGTAATGGTTGGCAGTGATCACTGACCACCTCCTATGTGTCCTGGAATAAAAGACTGAGTTGACTTTGTAATCATTGTAGAACATGTAAGAACGATTGAAGATCACCATCTTGGACTCATGCTAATAAAGAAGGATCTCCCCTGGCTTCAGGTTTTATTTTTTGATGGCCAGTGCCAGAACACCTTGACGTTCACAGAAGAGCATCCAAGCCCCATGTCCCTCAACGCTCAAGGTGTTATGTCACAGTAGGAACATGTGAATACAATTCCCATCCATGTATATGGTTGAACTATGTTCTTGAGGCATTTATAAGCGTTGTTCTTCAAGCATCAAATGTTTAATACAGTGGTTACAGAAAGTCACCACATGTTTTAAATATTTTCCTTTTATTTCCTTACAGCCTGAAATGAAAACACAAATGTTTCCAGCTTTATTGACACACAGTAACTCACAATGTCTAAGAAAAAAAATCTAGAATAGTTAGAGAATGAAAACAATAAAATATCCTGTTTGGATAGTTAAACAACCCCCTTGAAATTGCATTTGTAAAACCAAACACCTTCCTGATCAGAAATAAAGCTAATTGGCTACCATCTTTGATCAGTAGTAGTGCCTTAGATTAATTCAAAAGAAAACCTTAGTAGTGCAACTCAAAGAATAAAATCCTTTGTGGGCTGAAAGGTACTTTAAATACATTTACAAGATAAAGTTGCAGAAAGGCACAAGTCAGGGGGTGCCTGAAATACTATTTTCAAAGGCTTTGTCTAACCTTGGAGCACAGTTAAGACTGTTATTAAGAAGAGGAAGGCATATGGCATCCCCAGAACTTGAATTGATCTGGCCTTCCATCCACTGGATGTCAAGACAGTGGAACAGGAGACTGATCAGATAAGCCACCATGAGGCCAATGGCAACTTTGAAGGAGCTTCAGACCTTTATGGCAAAGGTGTGTGAAGACAATCTCACCAGCACTCCACAAATGTGGCCTATGGGTGGGTGGCAAAAGAAAACACTTGAAAAAGGCAACATCAACTCTCGTTAGAACTTTGCCAAAAAGCACATTCTAGATTCCGAGGCAAAACTGTGCTATGGTCAGATGCCGAACATTTTGGCCTGAGCAAGATGATAAGTCTGGTTGAACTATACACTTATTTCCACACAAAGTACACCATGACTACAGTAAAAATAGTTTCTCCGGGCTGATGAACGTGGTACACCAACTCCCGCATTCCGTACATGCCCCACTGTGATATACTTTATATAATGTCTGGCTACGAACTTGTAAAAAGACATCCACTATAGTGTTAAATCTGCCCTGTTGTTCGTGTCTTCTTGAATAGTTAATGTACACCACAATGTCCTACCTAAAGGTAACCAACATATACAACCTGGTTGGGGGACTGGGGATCTGACTCTCTCTCCTCTGACGATTCAGGGGCGGAATACAATGACTGGGATCTTCCTGATGATGATCCAGGCTGGGGTGTCAACAGGGGGTGGACAAGTCCACCTTCAACCCGAGTACCATGGGTTACCTCGGCACCCAGCATGGCCACATCCCAGGGTCGCCCCCAAATGTTTTTTGGCGGGGGGCTATCCCAGCTACCTGGGATGCCACGGCTGGTACCTGAGGGGAGATCCAGGCAGTCCGAGTATCTGTCCCTGTCTGCGCTGACCGCGGGCTCCCGCCTGTCATCCCGGGTTGGGGCCTGGTAAACAGGCAGCCCGTGGGAAAGCGCCTGCTCATCGCACCACCGGTGCCAAGGGTCCTGGGAAGCGTCCCTGCCCCCAGGGCCAGGTTGCAGTGCCCAGCTGAGATGCCGCCGCTGATGTGCCCAGCTGTGACGCCGCCCCTGATGTGCCCAGCTGTGACGCCGCCCCTGATGTGCCCAGCTGTGACGCCGCCGCTGCCTCCCCC
>JACXGK010015101.1:0-10801 GCA_016801125.1 Novumbra hubbsi | reverse complement strand
AATATGACAGCAGTCACACCCAACATCTGAAACAACACACTCATGCAGGTGATATGAATATGACAGCAGTCACACCCAACATCTGAAACAAAATACTCATGCAGATGATATGAATATGACAGCAGTCACACCCAACATCTGAAACAACACACTCATGCAGGTGATATGAATATGACAGCAGTCACACCCAACATCTGAATCTGTTTCTAATTTCATCTCTCAAAGAGATGCTTTAGATTTCAGACAGGTACTTTTTGTTTTCAGCTGTTTAACTATTTATCTATTTGGCCTCATTTTGTATGATAATGAAACCAGCATCCGTGATGGTGCTTTGATCACATACACTGGGGCAAAAAAGTATGTCGTCACCCACCAATTGTGAGAGTTCTCCCACAAAAAAAGATGAGAGAGGCTTGTAATTTTCATCATATGTACACTTCAACTATGACAGACAAAATGAGAAAAAAAATCCAGAAAATCACATTGTAGGATTTTTAATGAATTTTATTGCAAATTATGGTGGAAAATAAGTATTTGGTCAATAACAAAAGTTGATCTCAATACTTTGTTGTATACCCTTTGTTGGCAATGACAGAGGTCAAACGTTTTCTGTAAGTCTTCACAAAGTTGTCACACACTGTTGCTTGTATTTTGGCCCATTCCTCCATGCAGATCTCCTCTAGAGCAGTGATGTTTTGGGGCTGTTGCTGGGCAACACAGACTTTCAACTCCCTCCAAAGATTTTCTATGGGGTTGAGATCTGGAGACTGGCTAGGCCACTCCAGGACCCTGAAATGCTTCTTACGAAGCCACTCCTTTGTTGCCCGGGTGGTGTGTTTGGAATCATTGTCATGCTGGAAGACCCAGCCACGTTTCATCTTCAATGCCCTAGCTGATGGAAGGAGGTTTTCACTCAAAATCTCACGATACATGGCCCTATTCATTCTGTCCTTTACACGGATCAGTCATCCTGGTCCCTTTGCAGAAAAACAGCCCCAAAGCATGATCTTTCCACTCCCATGCTTCACAGTAGGTATGGTGTTCTTTGGATGCAATTCAGCATTCTTTGTCCTCCAAACACGACGAGTTGAGTTTTTAGCAAAAGGTTCTATTTTGGTTTCCTCTATATGAGGAAACCATATGACATTCTGCCAATCTTCTTCTGGATCATCCAAATGCTCTTTAGCGAACTTCAGACAGGCCTGGACATGTACTGGCTTCAGCAGGGGGACACGTCTGGCACTGCAGGATTTGAGTCCCTGGTGGCTGATGGTAGGCTTTGTTACTTTGGTCCCAGCTCTCTGCAGGTCATTCACTAGGTCCCCCCATGTGGTTCTGGGATTTTTGCTCACTGTTCTTGTGATCATTTTGACCCCACGGGGTGAGATCTTGCGTGGAGCCCCAGATCGAGGGAGATTATCAGTGGTCTTGTATGTCTTCCATTTCCTAATAATTGCTCCCACAGTTGATTTCTTCACACCAAGCTGCTTACCTATTGCAGATTCAGTCTTCCCAGCCTGGTGCAGGTCTACAATTGCGTTTTTGGTGTCCTTTGACAGCTCTTTGGTCTTGGCCATAGTGGAGTTTGGAGTATGACTGTTTGAGGTTGTGGACAGGTCTTTTATACTGATAACAAGTTCAGACAGGTGCCATTAATACAGGTAACGAGTGGAGGACAGAGGAGCCTCTTAAAGGAGAAGTTACAGGTCTGTGAGAGCCAGAAATCTTGCTTGTTTGTAGGTGACCAAGTACTTATTTTCCACCATAATTTGCAAATAAATGCATAAAAAATCCTACAATGTGATTTTCTGGATTTTTTTTCTCATTTTGTCTGTCATAGTTGTGGTGTACCTGTGATGAAAAGGCCTTTCTCATCTTTTTCAGTGGGAGAACTTGCACAATTGGTGGCTGACTAAATACTTTTTTGCCCCACTGTAGCTTCAGAGCACAACAACATTTTGCAATGTATTTAAGGGAACAGTTGAGATCTTTAACATTGATTTTAAAACGTGCACAGTTCAAAGAAACACCACACCAAAGCCCCGAAATTCTGTTTTTACTGTAATTGCAACTGTCTTGTAGTGAGATCTGTGTAAAACCATCCAATATTTCCATCAGTTGCCCCAGAAGCTGCAAGCTCAGCAACTCCACTGGCAGAGAAGAAGTTGAAGAAACCCAACCCGGAGAAATAAGTTGAACAGGACCATTGACGCACCGTCACACAAACCTGTGTTGCCACTTTTGTGTCCCAAATGTAATATTTTATGGTGCACTACTTTGACCAGGGCCCAATGGAACGAGTGTGTGATTTGGGCCCGTAGTGCCCAAGTTAACAGTAAAGCAGTTGAATGGAAAAGGGCACAAAGTCAGGAAGCAGCCCTAACATTATGAAAAGAACTGAACGACCGACCACTGACCATGGCTTGGATGGACAGACACTGTAATACAGATGCTGTGTCTTAATTTGATCAAAAGATTGTACTGCACAGCCAGAAAAGCCAGCATTTATTTAAGGTTTGAAAAGGCTTCTAAAATCAGAAATGATTTCCCTTGATGAAAAACCTAACTCCCCATAATAATTCTCCCTAAATTACAGCTCACCTAACAATTCACGTTTGGAAATGGATCAAAAAAGCCCTCTTAAATTAATACACTTCGTAGAGAGTGTTAAGCCAAAATACTTACACGTTCCATTGGTAGCCTGTTCAAGGGTGTTGGATCAGTAGATGAAAGTTACTGGTTTGAATCTCAGATACGATGACAAAACGTGAATATAAGCATTACTTCCTTTGAACTTGAATTATTTCTGATACTCACAACGTGTTCTTTTTGTAAACCAATTATTTTGAACTTACATGATCTATTGCTAGAAGATAACATTTCTGTTTTAGAAAATTTTATCAAATTACGAAAAGGCATCTGTATTGCCAGATCAGGGTTCTGTCCAGCCAGGCCAGATACAATCCATGTGAATATGGCAATGTTTTTCTTCTCTTTGGGGCTTAAATCCTCTGTAACAGAATGAAGGCTTTAATATTTATTTTATATTAAGTTATTCATGCGTTTGCAAGTTATGTATTTCCCATCGTCTTACAATACATTTTAAACCCTTAGAAGATTACTTTCAATTTTTTGTATTGAAAAGGCAATATTTGTGAGTGACTTACACAGAAACTGTAACCAACCAACTTTATCATTTTAATTATTGATTCATTCTTTAATGTTCAGTTGAGATACCGCATCCAGGATTCTTGAAATATTCCTCTGAACATCACTATAAACAACACCATTTAGTCCACTTATTGATATGTGTGTCATGTTGTCTGCAGTAACGCTCCATCTTTAAGTGTCTTGGAAAGAACCGTTTCCCAAATTACTCCCTATTCTGGATATTGTGCACTCTTTTTGACCAGGGCCTATTGGATAGTGGGCGTAGAAGTCCACTATACAGGGTGTAGGGTGGGTTTTGAGCCATAGAATAATTCGTTATCCAATCAGTTGCTCAGGTCTTACTCTCTGACGTGTTACTCTCTGAGTCTCCAAGCATCTGAGTTTCCCAAGTCACCTTAACAGATTATATGAAGAAACCTTTTGTCTGACAGAAACAACTATGTTTCTAAAGGCATAATGACAGTGTGGCTTTAGTATAGCCCCCTCCGTCCATTATGATGCATTATTTTAAACCCAGTTTGGATTGGCATACTTATATCATATTGGTTTTTGTACCAAAACAACATCCAGAAATGTACATTATCTTCAAAAATGCATTTCCCAAAGCATCGATTCCAATTTCTATTGGAATCAATCTGCTTCATTATCTGCCTCATTATCAATTTTTGGACTTCTAGATGATGTTAGATCCTTGAGGAACGCCAGCTTATAAATTAACTGTCGTACCCCTCCAGAACCCAAACAAAGTTTTTCTGTTTTTTGTAAACATTATGTTGACTGTTATGTTAACAGTATGTTATGTTAACTGTTATGTTGACTGTATGTTATGTTGACTGTTATGTTAACAGTATGTTATGTTAACTGTTATGTTGACTGTATGTTATGTTGACTGTTATGTTGACTGTATGTTATGTTGACTGTTATGTTAACTGTTATGTTAACTGTGGCTCCGTCCTCTGCTTGCATTTTTCCTCTCCCATTTTTCCTGAAACGTGGCCAGGAAAGCGCTTTGTCGTCATGCTCTTGTGACTATAAATTAGGTAAAAAATAAATGAAATGAAAGATGTCTCCTGAAATACATTATGTTTCAGAGGGTTTGGTTTTCTAGTGATTTAACAGCCAAACAGAAAATGATTTCTTTAAAGGCCCAATTCAGTTGTTTCTAAATCAAACTCTAATAATAACTTGGTATAAATGTGTACCTTCCCTTAATAGATTTCCATTAACATTCATAAAAATAGCAGTTCAGAAGAAAACGGTATAACATTTAACAATTTCTGTGAGTGGTCTAAAGGGGGAGAGGAAAACTGAAAACAAACATTCATTGGCCAACAGGTTTGGTAAATCTCTTTGTTTTTAACCAATGCATTGCATGGTGATGTCACTGTGCAATGCTAATATCCAGTGTACATTGTCCAGTGTAGCAGGGAACACAGACTTCTCTGGGGCTTTCATTTTCAGAATATTATTTTTATTTCACTTGGCCTTTAAAAATTCCCTTGTAAAGACAACAATAACTCCCACATACAAGTTATAACAACTGTATATAGCATACATTAAGGCTTTACAAGCACAACGTCAAAATGCTTTATCAAACAATATTTGTTGGTCTATGTATGTTGAATCCAGGCTGACATAATCGGTTACACTGTAGGTTGAATTGCCAAATGTGATATTACACATTATGTACAGTGTGTTAATGCACTAATTAATGATTATGACACACACCTAAAAGATTAGTTGTAATGCCTTTAATGTATGTTGTGCTAATGAAGCTTTTTCATGCTACACTTAAGCTTTAAAGCAAGAGGGGGAGCTGTTCTTAAGCACGAAGCAACGCTGAGTGCCTGAATACAGACGTTAGCTGTGGTGTATTCGTCATTGAACCACAAGCCTCCTAGGCATCTCATTGCCATTCAAAACACTGGTGAGCCACAGTTAGAAAACCACAATCAGGATTTCTACCACCAGGTTTTTCTAAGTACTAAATGTACTTCATTTTAAGTGGGACCAAAACAGATCTAGATATTACAAGAATACCTGTTACATTTTCTTTCTCTTCATAATGATTACATGCAATCAAGTTTGTTTGTTTGATACAATAAAGTGTTGAAATTGAAAAGCAACATTTGTTTTACTTACCACAAAGACACAATCCTAATCCAAAAATAATCCTATAACATTGGTCATACATTCCACTAACTACCAACAACAATTTTCAGTGTGTTTAGGTTTGCATCACTGACCAATGAGTTGCAACCTAAAAGAGCAGTCTGATAATCAATAATTCAGTTGATGTAGGGCCACAACTAGAACAAACATAAATATTTCATAGACATGTGACCCAATTTTCACCAATGTATTCTTAAATACCACTGGGGCTGTTTTCAGAGTCTTTCCTTGCAGTTTTTCCTCATCCAAATGGATAGACACTGAACAGGATTCAGATAAGACAAACTCACCTCCTAACAACGCTGGTTTAGTCCAAGGTGGCTTTTCGAGTTGTCAGAAACACATACATGCGTGTGACCATTAGTATTGAAAAATAGTGTGTTCAGTTGATTATTAAATTATAAATATTTAAATAGACAGATAAAAGATTAGATAGATCTGTGAGTATTTAATTAATTAATAATTGTGAGTATTTATAAATGGAACATAAGCATCTCAGAGAAAAAATTATAAATCTGTGGAAACCCTCTTGGCTTAATTCAATCAAACCTGCACTGCAGTATTTACGGGGTGGCTTTTTCCAACGGTCAAATGAACTCGCTGTCAAACCTTGTGTATAAAGACATAGAAAAACTACAAGGTTTTTTTTCGCAATTACAGAATGATTGAAATTTGCCAAATTAAAATTGTCTCAAGATGAATATTGTACATCATGCTTAGGCTGGTTTAGCAACCTTTGTCTTGCTGCAGTCAACTAAACATATATTATTCACTGATCTCTCTGTCACATATTTTACATGGTATATTTGGTGTGGTATTTACAGTTTTTTTAACAAATATTTGATAACCTGGTTAACCAATGTGTGAATTACAAGCAAGGCACACAGAGTAAAACTGTATATTTGGCAATTTTCAGATAACATGACCTGCACGTTTTTGCAATATTAAATACAAACATTGAAGTCCTATTATTATCATCCAGGTGTTAACCTAGCCTCTGCTTTGTAGTATCACCAGCATGTCCCAACTTCTCATCAGCCAATGAATCCTTCTTCATTATCTGATCCAAGAATCCTGAAAGGAAAAAAAGGTACCATTCAATCAATCAATCAAGTTTATTTATACAGCACAATTCATACATAAAAGCAATTCAATTACAGGACATTAAAAGAGAAATACAATTTTAACAGTTTGATTAAAACAGTAATGGATTAATTTAACATGTGCAGATAAAAATAAAAACCAAATAGAGATAAAAGGTTAAAGTAAAATTTAGAAGGATTTTTTAAAAAGGAATGAAAATTTAAAAAGTCTGGTATAGGGATTCCATGTTGCTTTTAAAATATCTATTAAAGCTATAGGGCACATTGTGAGGTCAAGCCCTCAGTCATAAGCACATGAATACATGAGTGTTTATAACCCATACTTGAAAATTGATAGGTTTGGGGCATGTCTGAGATCTTCTGGTAGCTTGTTCCAGTTGTGTGCCGCATAGCTACTAAATGCTGCTTTGCCATGTTTAGTTTGGACTCTGGGCTCCACTAGCTGGCCTGAATTCATAGATCTTAGAGGCCTGCTTGGTTGATATTCTTCAAACATATCCAATAAGTATTCAGGCCCTAAACCATTCAGTTTAGAATTTGTAAAATCTATTCTATAACTGACTGGAAGCCAATGCAAAGATTTAAGAATTGGAGTAATGTGTTCTGTTCTCTTGGTCCCGGTTAGCATTCTCATGTATGTACGTGCCAAGCGGCAATACTTTACACTGACCAGTCACGCAGCCGAATTTGCAGTCCATAAAAATGTAGTTAACCAACATTTTGAACGAGAGCAACTCAGAAACGCATATTAGTGCTTAACACATGCTTTGCACAAAAACACATCAACAGATCACTTCCCCACTTATTGGCTCCGGGACTTTAACTGGGAATCCTTTTGGCATCTTCGGCCGCCATAGTAAGAATGCCCCCCCTGCAAAGACCCGGTGAGGTTTCAGTGGTCAAAATGGATGGTACCGTTGGAGTTGCTTTCCCTCCATTTGAACTTGTTGTCTTCTGTGTGCCGCGTCCAGGTGGATCGGAAGCTGACCAGCTCCGAGGTAATGTGAGCCAGGCTCCACTGTAACCCCCTGGAACTCTCCTTCCACAAATTACTGGGAGGACGGAAAACAATGGCCACACCTCAGCCGACAGGTAACATGTTTCATAACAAGGCTTTTCGTGTTAAAAGGCTGCAGCGCCGTCGGCTATGTGTTGTGACATTATTAACGTCCGCGGTACGTCACCTATGCCGATTGCAGGGGTCAGGTGGACCTGGGTTTTCTTCCACCAGGGGAATGACTATCTTCTCTGCCATGTCGGTCAACAGGAAAAACGTGGGCTCCACTATGAAGTCTATGAAGCCTGCATGAGTGCAAAATGCAAAAACACCAGAACTGTAAACCTTACTCGTAGAAGACATTTGGTGAATGTGCAACAGCTTTTCATTCTGCATTTACACGTGACTACCTTTAGCCAACCATGACACCCAGAGGACCACATGTTCACAAGATCAGAAAAGGGTGGTTCTGGGCACAGATGTGTGTCATGTGTGTGATGTGACTGTTGGCGGGGCTGAGGTCCTACCGATCTGTGACTCTGCCACCAGGGTGCTGTTCCGGTCACACAGCGGAGAGAAGGGAAGGCCGAGCTGCGCCTCTCTGTCACCCTCAGGAACACACCAAGGAGAGAGATCTTAGACTCCTCCCACATGGACAACTGGCAACACTGAGCTGGGTAACCCTGGGTAACCCGAAGCGATCAGACCATACAGGAACCACCAGAGTGACACGGTACACAAGACACCTCCAAAGTTGTCTGTTCGTCCTACCTGTCTGAAGAACTCGTCCATGAGGGCTTTGGTCCAGCGAGAGTGTAGAGCCCAGGGCTTGGAGGGGTGGCTGATATCTGCGGTGTGCAGGAGAAGGGACAGCGCTTTGGGCTTCTCGACGCTGTAGTTCACGGGTTAAAACAAGAAATCCCAAATCAAAAACACTTAAACCCTATTAGAATGACTGGTGCCCAGCTGGGTGAGGTGTGGTTCATCTCTGATAATGTCACCTGGGTGAGGTGTGGATCATCTCTGATGATGTGACCTGGGTGAGGTGTGGTTCATCTCTGATAATGTCACCTGGGTGAGGTGTGGATCATCTCTGATAATGTCACCTGGGTGAGGTGTGGATCATCTCTGATAATGTCACCTGGGTGAGGTGTGGATCATCTCTGATAATGTCACCTGGGTGAGGTGTGGATCATCTCTGATAATGTCACCTGGATGAGGTGTGGATCATCTCTGATAATGTCACCTGGATGAGGTGTGGATCATCTCTGATAATGTCACCTGGGTGATGGGTAGAGCAGAACGTACCCCTCTGGCTGCTGCAGACAAGCCTTCATCGCTTTGACCTGGACGAGGTGAGACGACATGTCTGTAGCCAGCACCATCTCAATCACCAGCGTCCTCAGCTCCCTGACACACATGCGCACACAGATGCGCACACACACACACACACACACACACACATATATGCACAACACTGTGGTCAGAAGGGGGAACAGGGTAGACAGGAGACAGACACTAGGTTCTCACAAATACCAACATATACCCTTTAAAGTGCACTACTTTCCACCAGCAACCTATAGGTGACCAGAGCCTCTAGAGCACTTAATTGGGAATAGCATTGAAGATGGAACCATATTCAACATTCTGTAGTCCAGAAGACAACCTCAGAGGCTGTGACCTTTCCAGACTTCCTGATGAGATGGTAACATGCGGAGGATGTGTAATCCTGTCTGTCAGTCTGCCTGTATGTGTCAATGTACAGTATCAATGTACAGTATCTAGGATAGACTACATCTAGACTAAATACTGGACATAGGACACAGTTATTCATATTAAATACTTTATCTAGGAAACAGTTACTCATACTAAATACCGTACCTAGGACACAGTTACTCATACTGAATACTGTATCTAGGACACAGTTACCCATACTGAATACTGTATCTAGGACACAGTTACTCATTAAATACTGTATCTAGGAAACAGTTACTCAATACTAAAATCTAGGACACAGTTAATAATATTAAATACCGTACCTAGGACACATTTACTCATACTGAATACTGTATCTAGAACACAGTAACTCTTATTAAATACTGTATCTAGGATACAGTTAATCAATACTCAATACTAAATCTAGGACACAGGTACTCATACTGAATACTGTATCTAGAACACAGTAACTCTTATTAAATACTGTATCTAGGATACAGTTACTCAATACTCAATATTAAATCTAGGACACAGTTACTCAATACTAAATACTGTATCAAGGATACAGTTACCTATACATTCATGTATACTAAAGGTACTCATTAATATTGCATATCTAGGTAATAGGAACATGTATCAATACAAAATATATCATTCTTACATCCACTCTTCTCTGGAGAGGTTGACAAAGATATTAGACTGGTCTTCTTGAAGAAGGCGAAATGTTGCACTGATGTGGTGGCTCTCTTGAACTGACCGGTCATTGTAGATCATGGCAAAGTCTGACCTAGAGAACATACAACACCACACACACACACAACACAATCCTTAAGTAGAATTTAAAGTGGCTAGGCAGACCCTTTAGGCAGACCCATTAGAGACTAGTAAGTGTCGTGATGGAGATCACATTACTGTTCATTCCACCCACATGTAATTGAAATTGGCTCAGTAGTGAATAAATCTAGTTCTACTACTACTACTAATTCTCTAGAGATTTTTTTTCCATAAGGATTAGGCTTCAGGCTGACAGAATGGTTAATGTTAGGGTTCCTCATCACCCGTTTCCAACACCCTGTTTCATGCTTTGACATTTATGCAACTCATATAGTTTTAACAAAGTGGATTTGATGTTAGCTTAAAAGCCAGAAATGGTTGAAAACGTATTCCTTTCCTTGGTTGAATAATACAACCATCTAGAACAGGGCTACCCAACCCTGTTTCTAAAGATCTACAGTCCCAAAGGTTTTCTCATCAACCCCATTTGTGACTAACCTGATTAAGCTTTTCATCCAGCTAATTATTATTTCAGGTATGTTAAAGTAGAGTTGGAGAGAAAACCGAAAGGACAGTAGATCTCCAGGAACAGGGTTGGGATTGTAGGGAAGTTCTCTAGGCAGCTCCATGCTGCTCTGTGGGTACTGTCACTGGCTGATTGTAGGGATGTTCTCTAGGCAGCTCCATGCTGCTCTGTGGGTACTGTCAGTGGCTGATTGTAGGGATGCCCTCTAGGCAGCTCCATGCTGCTCTGTGGGTACTGTCAGTGGCTGATTGTAGGGAAGTTCTCTAGGCAGCTCCATGCTGCTCTGTGGGTACTGTCAGTGGCTGATTGTAGGGATGCCCTCTAGGCAGCTCCATGCTGCTC
>JACXGK010015100.1:0-10856 GCA_016801125.1 Novumbra hubbsi | reverse complement strand
ACGTATGACCTCTGGGTCTGAGTGTGGAAGAGAGACGTATGACCTCTGGGTCTGAGTGTGGAAGAGAGACGTATGACCTCTGGGTCTGAGTGTGGAAGAGAGAAATAAGACTTCTGGGTCTGTGAGGCCCTACATCTCCATGGCTCCCTGACTCTCTCCCTCCTCGTTTCCCTCTCTCTCCCTGTCTCCTCTCTTCCTCCCTGTCTCTCCGTCTCCCTCTATCAATGTCTCTCTCTCTATCTCTCTGTCTCTCCATCTCTGTCTTTCCCTGGTTCTCTGATGAATGGGAGGCTTCATGCTTCACACTGTTATCAAAGGGCAATTTCTCGAATCATTGAAGATGCTGTGATCAGCAAATTTAAAGATGTGAAAATGACACCTATTCACATTTGTTTAGCTGTTGGACATGATTTAATGTCTCCTACTGTAAGAGAAAAGAGAGAGATGGAGAGGAAAGAGAGGAGGTGATAGGGTGATGGAGAGAAGTAGAGCGGGGGGGGTGAAGAGGGAGGGTTAGAGGGGAGGACTGGGAACGGATGGAAGGCATTAAATAACAGTTGTAATTCCAGAGAATCTGCATTACTTCAGGCAGGCTCTTGCTTTTTCGAAATTGTGCTGTCACTGCTAGATGCCTGGTCTCATATCGTTCACGTTGTGAATATGCTAATTCTGGGGTTTCAAAGCCTTAAAGGAATTCCTGAGTTATTACCCCTGACCCTTTCATATCGGGTTTTATGATGTGTGAGAGGGAAATATGAGTTATTCAATGGATTATACTATGGTGCTGCATTAAACGTGGTGAACTCTGTTTGATAGGCTGTCTTTGTTAATGACCACAAAGCTGAACTGAGCATGACTGAGGAGGCGGGCAGCTCACTGTGTGTGTGTGTGTGTATGTGTGTGTGTGTGTGTGTGTCAGCTGTACTGTAGGACTTTGTTCTACATCACTGTAGTCTAGAAGATAATAATGAATAAGGGTTAGGGGGGGGGGGGGGTTATAGTGCTCAGATGCTTGACCCCTTGGGTTCTGGTCTCCGGTGACACCAGATTGATCCACATGTTCTGATCTCAGGTGACTCCAGACTGATCCACATGTTCTGATCTCAGGTGACCCCAGACTGATCCACATGGTCTGATCTCAGGTGACTCCAGACTGATCCACATGGTCTGATCTCAGGTGACCCCAGACTGATCCACATGTTCTGATCTCAGGTGACCCCAGACTGATCCACATGGTCTGATCTCAGGTGACTCCAGACTGATCCACATGGTCTGATCTCAGGTGACCCCAGACTGATCCACATGGTCTGATCTCAGGTGACCCCAGACTGATCCACATGGTCTGATCTCAGGTGACCCCAGACTGATCCACATGGTCTGATCTCTTCAGGTGATATCTTATTGGATCATATTAGCTGTAACAAGCAATCATAACTTTTCAAACTTGAGAAACGGAAGGTGGAAATGTTGGGCGAGTGATTCTCTGCGCTGACAGAGCCCCCTAGTGGCACTTTGAAGAAAAGCATCTTGTCAGTGATTCACAACTGCGTTATCAAATCAAGATAAATGGGATTCATGACAATTAATTTGATAAATTTCCTAATGAAAGCCTACATTTTATATGAATAGTCTGTGCCAATGTACTTTTTATTCATCTTTTTCTTTTACAGGTGAGGCAAAGCCTGTCCTGCCTTTAACTGTGTGCAAATATCATACAATCACTGTGTGATTTGCTGCCTGCATCAAACATCACGTTTCCTAATGAGTAGCTGAATTGACAGGGTTTGACCTCACCCATGTCGACCTCTCTAGGTGACCCGGGAAGTTCGCTGCAGAGACCGAACCTCCCACTGGACGTAAAACTCCGTTACTAGCGTGGTACATTCCTCCAGGAGAATCGTGGTCGGTCTGTGCAATGGTTTGGAGACTGGCGTTTGTGTGGCTGTAGATTTATAGACTGGCCGCCATGCCAACATGCCACCTTCAGAGCAACACACATCAAGCCAACATGGCCCAAACGGGCCTGAGGGAAAGGGTTCTGTGGAAATCAATATAGCAAATGGTCTTGACCTGGCCACGGCACCAGCAGAAAACATCCAACCTATCATTCTTGATTGATTGGTGATTTATAGAGAGCATTTGCCCCCTTCTGTTTAATTACAATTTTACCGGTAAAATGGAAAAACTCTGACTTGAAATGTAAACGGTAAACCATCATATTTTTTTTTTTTTTTAAACAACATTTCATAATTGAAACCAACAACTGCTGTTTGGAATTTGGGCCAATTGAGGTAGGCGCTACAACCACAGATGTTCACCCATAATAAGACACCAGGAAAAGACAACCTGGGTGAGAAACCGAAGTCAGGAACAGTCTAAATCTTGTTTTTATTAGGAGATTAGATTTGAATAAGATGACCAAAATGTGAACGAAACATGACTGTTGCTTCAACATTGGGGCAGCTGATAAAGGGTGATAGGTAGATGTTAGACTTTGTCTTTTTAGATGTTAGAATCGCTTTGCGTTTTATCCGACTGTCTGGCTAGTAATTTGTGTGGTTTGTTGACGAGCTCTAGACCTTTGGATTCCTGTAAGTGCATAATATTTTCTGGATAGGGGTTTTAGAAAACTGAGTTTATTGGTGTCTGGTCCGTAGATATTCAGTACCTTTCCACAGCATGTCTAGCACAGACCTTGGGTGACCTGGAAGAGGCTGTGTGAAGTGATTGATGAGAAGTTGTTTGTCAGTGCCATTTACCTAGATCCTAAAACTGATGGAGAGGAAAGTCATGAGAAATGAGCTGTCCAGTTGTGGCATGCTCTGTTGACGGTGGAGTTTTAAAAGGGTTCTCGTCTCTGTGTCTGAACGGACAAAAATGGCCCCGTTATAGTTGGATTTATCACAAAATGTCACACTTATATATGTAGGGCACTCCTCCAGTGCCCGGTGCTCGAATGCCCACAGTGTTCTGTTCAAACGTATGGCCCTAGTGTTTAGGGACTCATTTTGGATGCAGTTGTGTGTTTCAGCTTGTTCAGATAACAGTTGGTTTCCTCTGTCGATCGGTTCACAGGATAATAGAAAACAACATCTACCGTTCCACCTAGCTAGAGTCCTGACACTACCACAGCGTCATTCCGCTCAGGTCCCCAAGGACTTTTACATATCAGGCTTCACTGCCAATTGACTCCAATGTCATCGAATATGGTGTATCTGCACAGAGCTATGGAAAGAGGCAGCACGGAATGGTTATGATGGGATACATTCAGTTCTTTAAACATAAAAGCTCCGTAGCATTTTTACTGCACAGCGGCACAGCCCAAGCATCGACCACAGGCCCCATCATTCAGAGGGTCATTCTTCCGGACTCCAGCCTCATGGTTTAGGGGGTCAGTCCTAGCCTGCACGGTAGCCCCAAGCATTTTCTGGCTTAGTCCTAGCTTGGACTGTTGCCCACAGCTGCACGTTCCTGTAATCCCACAGCAACAAGATCCTGTATTTCCACGGCCGTAAACAGCAGTAAACGTGTACTGTTCCCTATCGGGTGCCATCTACATGTGCACAGGATCATTTTAATCTCAGTCAGTAAGTCACTAGTAATTGCTATGCATACTGCATGGAATATAATGAATATCCGCTCCCATCACTGATGGTTGAAGGATATGTTTATCTATGTTTGTTATAAAATACGTACATACATTCAAAAACAGTACTGGGGAAAACGTTATTATACCGGAATCATGGGAATCGTACAACAACCCTGAACACTAAGCAACATGTGAGCTGTGGTTTAATTACTCGAATGAAGATAATAATTATTTTCAGTTTTTTCCTAGTGTTACAATTTAGTGACATTGCATCATTCTGCATAGAAATAAATGTTATTATTTCAATTAACAAAATTCTACATGCAATTTTACTCTATGCTGCAATGTTGCTTCCCTGTCATATTTTTAACGAATTCAGTGTTACCATTAGATTACAAGATGAATATGACACTTGCTATTGTTTTGATTTGAAGTATTTTATTTAGAATATTAAATATTTTCAACGTTATGGCATTTTCTAATACTATATATAACGTGTTGTCGTTTTGTTTCGCTCATTATTTAAAATGTAATTTCAAAATCGTTTAATATCAATGTATGTTGTATCTACTGAGTCATCCGGTGTCATCATGACATTATTTGTTTTTCTGGATTGCCATGCGCTGCATGCCGGGATACATCGCCCGTGTTGACACAAAATGGTCGTGTATGTTTTGTGACCCGGGAGTTAAGCAGGCCTAAAACAAAACTTTCATAATTTTTTTGCCACGCGAAACAACTACTTGAATAGTAGATAGTACGTCCCGAAGCTAGTCTAATAGAGAATAGATTATTACAGCATGAAAGCAAGACTGTCGAAGGAAAGCTGATTTGACAGACAGTCCTCCCCTGCATGACTCAGATACTACTCAGGTCGGTAGCCTACGATATAGCTAGCTAGCTAACACTAGGGATATTATTGGACTGTATTTTGCATTCATTCTTGTCACTGGAAGGCGGGGGCGTGATTGCATGATCATCATGTCCAAAGATTGTTAAAATGTGAATAGACATTTGAAGCGTTTTTTACTTTATTTTAGTTTCCACCCTGCCGCTGTTGACATTGCCTGTTTGACATCTCTGTTTTCATTTAGCTGTCTTTGAATTACAAAAATCTTTTTAGCTATCTCCATGCCTGTGGAGACAGTGCGGCGCACGTGAAACGTGAACATGTCACACAATCTCGTGTGGCGTGTGTGTCTCAAAATTGTTGCAACACTAAATACCGGAGTGAATCAGTACTATCAGCTGATTCTGGAGTGTTATTTGTAGCAACAAATGTGACGAGGCTTGTTGACATCGGAGTACAGTAGAACCGCCTGCAGACAGCCGTAGCCATGTTCTGAGTGACTAAGACCAATGTCGAAAGTACCAAGTGAATAGGAATTCACAGCCTCCTCAGACGTTGTTTATATCGGTATTTTTCGCTAGTTGCGCTCACACAGAAAAATTGTCTGGCGAACTTATGCACTTGATTGAGTGCCCCAGAGAAACCTAGTAAAGATGACCGTCAGAGGATAGTTTGCTAACTTGCTTCCGTCTTGCCCATTTCAGCTCATCCTTATCTACATCTCAGAGGACGCTAAACCAAGCCGAATGTAAGTGACGGTTGAAGGCATGATATTATTACTAACACCCATGCCTTCATGTTCTGCTCATGTCCGGTTGTTTATATGACCATTGCTGATCTGAAAATGTCAAGGCTATATGTCATTGTGCTGTATATCTTTGATGCATTGGTGACAGTCAGTATTCATTTTGTTTACATTATTTATGGAATAGATCAGTTGGAAACTTTGGAGCTGATTTCTAGGCCTAACTACATTTTGCTCTGAAGTGCATGCAATGGTGTGATTATTAGTACATTCACCATAATTATTTTTATGTATGTAGGTATTCTGCGTCGGTTGTCTGTTTGCTTTCCCCAACAAACGTGTAAATGTGTTCCTCCAATGTATCTGTGAGGTTTGTGATTGTTTCTGTCATGAGCAAGCTTCCCTTTCGTCCTGAAGTCCTGTCACTTCCTGTTTGAATGTTTTGTACAGGAAGAGAGCGGCTGCAAAGCATCTAATTGAGCGCTACTTCCGGCAGTTAACTGAGGGCTGTGGAAATGGGGCCTGCACGAATGAGTTTTGCGCGTCGTGTCTTGGTTTTCAACCGATGGATAACAACGCGGCAGCTATCAGGGCCCTGGAGCTCTATAAGATTAATGCCCAACTCTGTGATCCTCATCCTTCCAAGAAAGGGATCTCTGCTGCCTTCCCAGACAACCGCAGTGCCAAAGACACCCACCCTGCCTTAATGGGCGATCACAACGGCAGGATGACGGACAAGGAAGACCTGCTGCCACCTAGGGAAGACTTCAGAGGTAAGCGCAACAGTTCTCGCGTACATATGTACATCTACATGCTGTGACAGGGCAATACCTTTGACCTGAGCCAACCCCCCCCCCCAATGCAATCTTTTATTTGTCTGTTTGGGGTCGATCACAGTGATTGCTCGTATTTTCCCAGAGGTGCATTGGGGCAGAGTGCCTGACTAAGATTCTATTCTGATCGCAAATGTTGTATGTTTTTGGGACTTCAAAACAACTCCACCACATCAGTATTTCAGGGTAACAGATATTCCTGTTTTGCTTCTTACAGAGGTCCATTACCTGACCGAAGACAAGGTGTATGAGATACTGAGTATCTGTGAGGGGAATGAGGACTACTCCCCTCTCATCCGGGTCATCGGGAGGATATTCTCCAGTGCGGACGGCCTCGTTCAGAGTTTCCGGAAAGACCAGGGACAACGCAAGCCCCACGCCAAGGAGCAGCGGAAGGCCCGCCAGGGTCGAGACGAGGACAAGGACGAGGACGAGAGGGAGAGAAGCGCCGCCATGGACCAGGAGCCGGAGGAGTCCGAGGCGTCGGCATCCTCCGGGGGCGCGGCCGCGGAGGGCCGTCTGGGTCCCGTGGAAGTCTCGGTGGACGTGGAAGCCGTGAGGCGGGTCTACGACCGGCTGCTGTCCAACGAGAAGATTGAGGCGGCTTTCCTGAACGCCCTGGTCTACCTGACGCCGCACGTGGAGCTGGACCTGACCTACCTGGACGTGTACGACACCAACCCGGACTACCTGAACGTCTTCGTCATCGTGATGGAGAACGGCAACCTCCACAGCCCGGAGTACCTGGAGATGGCCATGCCGCTGTTCTGCAAGTGCATGAGCACGCTGCCTCTGCCAGCGCTAGCCAAGCTGACCCGCCTGTGGTCCCAGTACGGCGTGGGGCACATCAGGCGCATGATGGAGACCTTCCAACAGCTCATCACCTTTACGGTAAGCCCTTCGCTCCGCCTTGGATGGTGGTTCCACACTGGTTGGGGGGTTTTTCCCTCGCTGGGGACCGGCCAGAATAGCGCAGAATGCATAGCCCCGTCCAGTCAGAGGCACTTTGTGTTCTCGTCATTTGTTTTCGTATCGTCGCCGTTGTTTGACGTTTTGCCTCCTCTAGGGCTTTGGGGTCGATATCTGAAGAACAATGGTAGCTCTTAAGGCGGAGGTTGTCGACTGGGCAGGATATTGCGAAATAATTCGCTGTTTTTCCTAATCAAAAGTGTTATTGTGGTTATCGTGGTATTTCAGGTGATCAGCAACGAGTACGACAGCGAACACCTGGTGAATGATGATGACTGCGTGGTGGCTGCAGCCAAGTGCCTCAAGGTATTGGCCCAGTTTCATACTGACTGGCTCCCTCTCATCTGACCTCTCAGATGTTCCTTTAAAGGTGCTTTTCTACTTAAAATACCTGCACTAGGAACTGCAGCCAGGACCGGAGCTTTTTCCGTGCATCGATGCCATGGAATTCCTTTTATTTTCCCCTTGTCAGGAAAGAGAGGCAGGCATTTAAATGTCCTTCTTTTTTTTTCTTTTACTCATTTTGGCTTATTGGTAAGACGTGTTTCATTGTCAACACCCTTTTAATAAAGTTTGATTTTATTCGAAGCTGGTGTTCTACGCCAATGTGCTGGGAGGCGACCTGGATACAGACCACAATGAGGAGGAGGAGGAGGAGCCTGCATCTGAGTCCAGCGAGCTGACCCTGCAGGAGCTACTAGGCGAGGAGAGGAGAAACAAGAAGGGGCCCCGGGTGGACCCTCTGGAGAAGGTGGGAATGGAGTTGTTGTTGATGTTGATGATGTTGTTGTTGTTGGTTTTGTTGACGGTTTCAGCCAGTTATTTTAAAAGTAGCACTGGTTTGCCAAAACAGACTCAAAAGTATTTGTTCAATCCAAAATGACACAAAAACACATGATATCCACACCCTGTGACACCTAGTTAAAAGTGGTCATACTAACCCTATTACTAGGAGCTGGGCATCAGGACCCTGGACTGCAGACGACCCCTCATCCCGTTTGAGGAGTTTGTCAACGAGCCACTAAACGACGTCCTGGAGATGGACAAGGACTTCACCTTCTTCAAGGTGGACTCTGAGAGCAAGTTCTCCTTCCAGACCTGCCCCTTTGTCCTGAACGCCTGCACGAAGAGCCTGGGTCTGTACTACGACAACCGCATCAGTATGTACAGCGAGCGGCGAATCACCGCCCTCTACAGCCTGGTCCAGGGACAGCAGTTGAACCCGTACCTCCGGCTCAAAGTACGACGGGACCACATCATCGACGATGCCCTCGTCAGAGTGAGTCTCTGGCACACACACACACACACACACTCACGCGCGCGCCAATCCTTTTACTTGGAGTCATTGTGCCCGGTCATACTCTGAGTCTTAATGCCACGTCATGGACAGTTCTGTGAGTCGGATGGGTGTGGCCGAGCTCGGCTCCAGAACTGCACTGTAAGTGTCTGCGTTTCGTGATTCTGACATTTACTGTTTCGGTCGTTTGCGCCTCCTTGTTCCCCAGCTGGAGATGATCGCCATGGAGAACCCAGCGGACTTGAGGAAGCAGCTGTTCGTGGAGTTTGAAGGAGAGCAGGGCGTGGACGAGGGAGGGGTGTCCAAGGAGTTCTTTCAGCTAGTCCTGGAGGAGATGTTCAACCCTGATATCGGTGAGATGTTCTCGGTTGGCGTGCAACGAAATTAAGTAATTCCCAGAATCAGCCAGAGATTAAGATAAATCAGGAACCCTCCTATTTGAGGCCCGTTTCTGGTATTCTGCATAAATGTAATTACATAATGCATACATGTAATTACTTAATGCATACATGTAATTACTTAATGCATACATGTAATTACTTAATGCATACATGTAATTACTTAATGCATACATGTAATTACTTAATGCATACATGTAATTACTTAATGCATACATGTAATTCATTCACAACAGGCTCACTTTCCACGTGTCCTTTGTGGCATTAATGTCCTGTTTTCCCTGTCGGATCTCCCTGATCCAGGCATGTTCACGTATGACGAATCCACCAAGCTGTTCTGGTTCAACCCGTCCTCCCTGGAGAATGAGGCCCAGTTCACCCTGATCGGCATTGTCCTGGGCCTGGCCATCTACAACAACTGCATCCTGGACGTCCACTTTCCCATGGTGGTTTACCGGAAGCTAATGGGGAAGAAAGGGACCTACCTGGATCTGGCCGACTCTCACCCGGTACGGGAAAGTGCTGACTTGTTACCATTGCGTTGCGGTCCGCCCAAAAGAAGGACCCTTCAATTGCCCTGACTAGGGTCCCTCTTGACATCACTGTCTAGCTCACTGTCCTTGCATGTCTCCACCAGGTTCTGTACCAGAGTCTGAAGGAGCTCCTGGAGTACCAGGGAAACGTGGAGGAGGACATGATGGTCACCTTTCAGATCTCCCAAACTGACCTGTTCGGGGACCCAATCACCTATGATCTGAAGGAGCATGGGGATAAAATACCTGTTACCATGGAAAATAGAAAGGTAGGATACCTGTTAATGAGGACAATCGGAAGGTAGGATACCTGTTAATGAGGACTATAAAAAGGTAGCATACCTGTTAATGAGGACAATAGAAATGTTGAATGTGTGTTTATGTGGACAGTAGGAATGTAGGATAACTGTTAATGAGGACAGTAGGAAGGTAGGACAACTGCTAATGAGGACAGTAGGAAGGTAGGACACCTGTTAATGAGGACAGTAGGAAGGAAGGATACCTGTTAATGAGGACAATTGGAAGGTAGGATACCTGTTAATGAGGACTATAAAAAGGTAGAATACCTGCCAATGAGGACAGTAGAAAGGTAGGACACTTGTTAATGAGCACAGTAGGTGGACTGCTGAAGTATCAAGTTCATATAATGATGACATTGTTTTGACGAGTCCTGCTGGTGTGTCTGGGTTCTTCAGGAGTTTGTATCTCTGTATGCTGAGTACATTCTAAATAAAAGTGTTGAGCGCCAGTTTAAAGCCTTTCGAAGGGGCTTTCAGATGGTCACGAACGAGTCACCGCTCAAGTGTTTATTTCGACCTGAGGAAGTGGAGCTACTTATCTGTGGAAGCAGGGTAAGATCAATTTTTATATTTACAAATTTTTTATTGCCACTCGTTTTAGACAAACGGCAGACTTGTGATACGAACGGTTACAGAGTATTTGAATAAAACAAAACATCCTAAAGAACACCGGATCATGAACTCTTTTGTGTTCTAACTTTTTTTGCAGAATTTAGACTTTCATGCCCTTGAGGAAACAACGGAGTATGATGGAGGTTACAACAAGGATTGTCGGATTATTAAGTAAATCCATCTCATGCTGTTATTCACCTCCATGACGACATAGAACAAAGATCTAATATATATGTCCAATATAGACATTAGATATCGATTTCTCTCTTAAAGCATTGTTATGTGGTCACTTAGTGAACAGAATACCATGCAACAGTGCAAGATATGAAATATTATGCCATGTTCAAGACACTTTTTTCCTCTTCTATCCCACACGCAGAGACTTCTGGGAGACGGTTCACTCTTTTAGTGATGAGGATAAAAGGCTGTTCCTCCAGTTTACCACAGGGACTGACAGGGCCCCAGTAGGAGGGCTGGGCAAGCTTAAGATGATCATAGCCAAGAACGGACCTGACACAGAAAGGTGAGACCAAGAGTACCTCCCAAATGAATCCCCTTTAAAGCCAAACCCAACAAAGACAGGTGTAGACTTGGAGCACCCCAAACTACCACACCAGACTTGGAGCACCCCAAACTACCACACCAGACTTGGAGCACCCCAAACTACCACACCAGACTTGGAGCACCCCAAACTACCACACCAGACTTGGAGCACCCCAAACTACCACACC
>JACXGK010015099.1:0-10816 GCA_016801125.1 Novumbra hubbsi | reverse complement strand
GGGAGTGTGGAGGTAGAGAAAGGAGAGAGGAAGTGTGGAGGTAGAGAGAGGGAGTGGGGAGGTAGAGAGAGGGAGTGGGGAGGTAGAGAGAGGAGAGAGGGAGTGGGGAGGTAGAGAAAGGGGGAAAATGGAGAGGAAACAGTGGGAGGAGTAACACTTACAATCATGTCGATAATGCTGCGTATGGTCTTTAAAGGGTTAACTGATCTGTTGATGTCAGCTGCTGTGAAGTTCTGTCTGTAGTTCTGGTCTGTAGCAATCACAGACAGTCTGGTCTCCTACAAGGGTCAATACAGACAATCATCAATAATCAGCATTCAACAGAGGCACACAGATATCTATTGATTTAGAACGAAGGTAATCTAGTGCTTCGAGCTGGTTGAAATCCCTGCGCTGAAAAGAAGAAACGGTGAGCCCTTGAGCAAGGCGCTTAAGACAAAGGGCTCTTCACGAACGGACCCCAACCTCAACATCTAAAGGGGAAGACTCAGTAATCTGGGCAATGGGAGGGTAAAACCAAGTGCAGTTCACTAAACATTACCTCAAATAATAACAAGTACCAGCAATAGAAGGCAAATGTTGCTGCTCATTTAGTAGTATCTGATTCAGTAGTATCTGATTCAGTAGTATCTGATTCAGTAGTATCTGATTCAGTAGTATCTGATTTAGTAGTATCTGATTTAGTAGTATCTGATTTAGTAGTATCTGATTCAGTAGTAACTGATTTAGTAGTATCTGATTCAGTAGTATCTGATTCAGTAGTATCTGTTTCAGTAGTATCTGATTTAGTAGTATCTGATTCATTAGTATCTGAATTAGTAGTATCTGATTCAGTAGTATCTGATTTAGTAGTATCTGATTTAGTAGTATCTGATTCAGTAGTAACTGATTTAGTAGTATCTGATTCAGTAGTATCTGATTCAGTAGTATCTGATTCAGTAGTATCTGATTTAGTAGTATCTGATTTAGTAGTATCTGATTCAGTAGTAACTGATTTAGTAGTATCTGATTCAGTAGTATCTGATTCAGTAGTATCTGATTCAGTAGTATCTGATTCAGTAGTATCTGTTTCAGTAGTATCTGATTTAGTAGTATCTGATTCAGTAGTATCTGATTTAGTAGTATCTGATTCAGTAGTATCTGATTCAGTAGTATCTGGCCATAGTTTCTCCTGATCTCACCAGACTAAACACCAACAGCCTGCCTTGGCAGCACGGTGTTCAGGGTCAGCTACGGTCTAAAGCTCAAGTTCAGCCACAGTTCAGCACTCACATACAGCAATAGTCTTTATCAGCCACAAGGCAATAGCTGAACCAGAGATCTTACCAGAAGCCATCTGGTTGCCTGTTCATTTCCCCTCCTCTATCCCTGGATCAGGGATTGTACCAAAAACCTGACCCCCTCTGCCGGCTTGCTACCCATCTCGTGGCTGGTTTAGCTTGGATCCAACCCCTTCTCCATCCCCAATGCAAATCATGCTAGTTCCAATAACCTTATCTTTATACAGTAATTGTAAAGCTATTTATATATATATATATATATATATATGGCCCTTACTGTGTTGACTGTAATGCACAATTATAATCTAGTAAATTCCTTGTAGGTGAATACCTACTTGGCAATTAACTGATTCTGATTCTGAAATGCTAAAATCGTATTATTATATAGTTTGAATGAATGTGTTTAATTTAGTAAAAAACTCTAGATATTGAGTTTACCAAACATACAGACTCGGTCATGTCATTTGTAATGACATTTTAATTAAATGAACGTGTGTGTGAATGTGTGTGTGTTTTCGTCCTACTTCCTGGTCAGGTGAGATGGCCACAGAGAAGACTTTGATCCCGTGTTGTTTGGCCTCGTTAGCGGCCTCCTGGATGCCTCCGCAGGGCTCCTTGTAGCCCGTTAGAGGATGACCGTCAGTCACAACCACAATGTACTTGTTCTCCTGGTAGTGGGAGCCCCTGCGGTCACAACAAGCACAGACGGGGAGGTGAGTAGAGAAACAGCTGGATCAGGAGGCGGGACCTGCGGCCAGGTAAGGGGTGTGGTTAACGTAGGTCTAACCAACCGTAAGTCGGTGTGATAAATGCAGTGCTGATATTTGGGAGGCCAGTCTAGCCACATGACTGTAAATAAACTTCGGATGGCAGTACTGCATCAGACCAAAATGGATGGCATTTTACAGTTTGGCCATTTGCCAGATGTTCGTATACAGAGTGACATAGAGAAGCCCTTCTGCTTGTCAGAAACTGAAAAACATATATCCTACCCTGGCAGGTGGAGGCATTTGATCCAACAACCCTTTGGTGACTGATCAGCTGCTGTTACCACTACACTCTTGAGTTTCGATGCAAATAACCTTTGTTGAAGTTTCAATATTTCTTGAATATACACTTAATTTATTATTAAGATAAAGCTTTCCTCTACTTTGGTCATGAATAAGAATGACCGTAATACATCACATCTTAAAATGGGACTACTTAATGTAAGATATTGGCCTGTGTGAAACATGGCTAAAGCCTGATGAACTTACTGCCCTAAATGAGACCTCTCCTCTGGGTTACACGAGTGACCATATCCCCTGTGCATCCCTGAAAGGGGGGGTGTGGCTAATATTTATTAAACGAAATAAACATTTAGTCTTAAACACATCAATGATTTTCATTATTTTGAAGTTTACCTCACGAAAGTTAACCATAACCATCACAGCTACTATTGACAGGCCCTCTGGGCCGTACACAGTGTTCCTTAGTGAGTTTTCTGAATTCTGTCTAACTTTGTAGCCATGGAAAAGTCCAATGACCCTCTTCAAAAAGCCTTTAAAGCCATAACTGACTCAGTGGGTTTTGTCCAACACGTCTCAGGTCAACTGTGAGAAATCTCTGCGTTACCCTCAACCCTGACATCTCTTTAGAAGAACATATCAAATATCTCAAGAGCAGCTTTTTTTATCTTTGCTAAAATCAGAAACCTTTTATCAAATTTGAAGCGGCATGCTTTTCTTAGTTCTAGATTAGAATACTGCAATTCTCTAATCTCCGGTTACTATGATAAATCAATAAATAAACCTAAATTAGGGTTAAACATGGCTGCTCAAATTTTAACTACAACTACAACTATCGCACAGCCAGGAGAAGTCTGGTCACCCCTCTGAGCCTGGTTCCTCTCTAGGTTTCGTCCTAATGTCCAGCCCCCATAGGGAGTTTTTCCTAGCCACTGTGCTTTAACACTTTTGTTGCGCGCTCCTTAGGGTTTGGGGCTGGGTGTTTTGTAAAAGCACTTTGTGACAACTGCTTCTAAAAATTATTTATAAATACATTTGATTGATCGATTTAATTTGTGGATTTGCATGTTACCCTGTGAGTAGCTCTGCGATTCCCCTCTTGATGGCACAGTCGGTGTATGTTCCCTTGCCGATGTAGCGGATAGTATCAAGGTCATTTAGGAGCGCCTGGCGATCCGTGGCCATGGCACTCAGGTTTCGCACTAAGATGATCTCGTCAGAGTAGTGCAAGGCACCGGAGTTCCACGTGAGGATACGATCACATGGTTGACGCCTAGCAAAGACACATACAGGGAAGAGATCATTGACGTTTTCAAGACAATGACGACAATGGTGAAAAATGGTGAGTACTGCACTTATGTTACTCTGTTTTGGTCAGGCTGTGTCTTACATCTCTTTGAGCTCCAAGATAAATTTTTTGGTGAAGCTTGTGATTTGGTCGATATAGAAATTGGGAAGTTTGGCCCTTAGAGCAACACTCTCCGACGTGTCCAACACGAAAAACAGGTCCACTGGACAATCTGCACACACACACACACACACACACAGGGCTGTTAATAAGCAAATACCTCACAATACCGTATTACCAACAAACTTAGATGTCAAAAGTAAAGGTATTGCAATTCTAACATCTTGAGGTGTTTGTAATTTGAATGCAGTGTGATTCAGAACATGATAGTCACTATATGTTTGGTGCCAAGAGACATGACAAAGGACAAAGCAAGGGTTGATTAGTCATGAAAATAAAAGTGCAATAAACGATTGTTTTCCTGTTTAAAAAGAAGCTAGAGAGCAAGTTATGATGAATTACAGAAGCATTTATTCAGGTGCCTTCAAGCATATCCTGAATAACACTGATATATTGTCAATGTGTTTCGATACTGTATCTTCACAAATAATATCCCAAGACTATTAAACTATTTTAATATTTTTCCCCATTACTGGAGAAAGTTGAATGTCTGCATATATACATACAATATACAACATCTAGTACATACATGCATATGTACATACAATCACAATATAACTGACTTAAGTTTTGATAGGTGAGCAATAGCAAGCAGTCATTTCAGGGCCAGTACTCTGATGCCAGTACTCTGACAGACAGTACTTTGAGGGCCAGTACTCTGAAGCCTGTACTCTTACAGCAGGTGCTTTGAGGGCCAGTAATCTGAGGGCCAGAACTCTGAGGGCCAGGAATCAGAGGGCCAGTACTCTGAGCAGTAATCTGAGGACCAGTAATCTGAGGGCCAGAACAATGAGGACCAGTAATCTGAGGACCAGTACTCTGAGGGCCAGTACTCTGAGGGCCAGTAATCTAAAGGCCAGTAATCTGAGGTCCTGTAATCTAAGGGCCAGTAATCTGAGGGCAAGTAAAATGAGGGCCAGTAATCTGAGGGCCAGTACTCTGAGGGCCTGTAATCTAAGGGCCAGTAATCTGAGGGCCAGTAATCTGAGAGTCAGTAATCTGAGGGCCAGTACTCTGAGGGCCAGTAATCTGAGGGCCAGTAATCTGAGGGTCAGTAATCTGAGGGCCAGTAAAATGAGGGCCAGTTATCTGAGGGCCAGTTTTCTGAGGGCCAGTACTCTGAGGGCCAGCACTCTGAGGGTCTGACTCTGGCATATTCAGGAGTATTGGTACAGTACAGGTCATTGAAGAAGCACAAAAATAAAACTGTGATATTGTAAAATGGTTACAACACATCACTGTATCTGGTTTTAGGGCCAGTAAACTGTAGTAGTCTGAGAGCTGGTAGGGTGAGGGTTGATATCTTCTGCTCCAATAGTCTAGGGGCTGTGGGTCTGAGGGACGGTTTTCTGTGGGACGGTGTTTTCTGTAATCTGTAGTAGTCTGTGGGTCATTCTAAACAAACACTTAAACTAAATTAAATATATTTGAGAGTATCAAGTATGACATATGCACAGGGTCATCACAAACTAAAAGGTTTTACTCATTGTGCTAGCCGCAAAGATGTATGTGGCCTGTTTGAATCCCAGGGCTAATGGGAAAATCACCAAACATGAGACGTGAGACAATCCATCCAAAACAATCATAAAAAGTCAAATTTTTTAGCAAGGCTACATTCATGTTTAGACCAGGGCCTCAAATTACTACAAAACAGATATTTTGACATTCTTAATTGTGCATAGAATTGAACTAAAAAGAGCCTTCTTTGATTAGCATTAAAGTGGGCCTCAACACTGGTCCAGGATACGTTTGCCTCCACCCGTCCCCTAGTGGTAGCATAGCTTGTAGGGTGTGAAGGTAGCCTTCTACAGAGGAAACATCCACTGTGCAGCTGCAAGCTGAGAACTAGCCTCTCTGCAGGAACACCAACAGCCAGACAAGCCCAGCAATTCAGCATTGGCCAGGGCAACGCTATGATACGTTATGAATGCTAAATTACTAAATCGGTAAAAGATCAGTCACAGACTACAACTAACTTCGAACGTCACATCTGGCAAACACAGACATCCATCCCTGTTCGTCCTCTCCATCTGTTTCTCATCCTAAGGAGAAATGCTACTGTGGTTCCACTGTAATTACATAGCCTACATGCACAGTCAATAACACAACTTTTCTCTTAAAAAAAAATGCTTCTACAATCGTAAAATGTACAAACTCACCCCAGAACCTGGGTCGGTCGACCTGCTGCGCGTGTACGCCAGCAAAGATCTCGCCGACGCACAGCAGGCATAGGAGAACTGCGCGAGCCTCCATGGCCGTTTGTTCAGTTAAAAATCAACTTTCTGACCCGAAACCCGAAACAACCCAAACCGTCTCCAACCCGCTCCAACCCGAACCTTCAAAACGAACTTCAGAAGATTACTGCAACTTCAGCCTGCGTGCTAATGCCGTTACAACACCGAGCGCGGAGCGGACGACCAGACTGTGGAACGCCTCGTGAGGAGGAGGGCGGGAGGAGAGGGGGAGTGGGCTTGCGTTCTTCCTCAGAAAGACGTAGAAAACGGCCTGTAAATTTCTGAAGAAATTTGCACACTGTTACAAGAATATAAAAACATGTCCATAGTTCATTTAGTTTCCTTTACAAACCCACCATCCCTATACATTTTGATACTGTGATGTCACTGTGAGTTATGTCTATGGGACCTCATGGCAAACATGATATAAAAAAGACAGAATTCACCTGGAAGTCAGGGACCTGCACAGGGGGGGGGGGCTAAGGTTGCCCAGGCAACTGCCCATATGCCCTCCTTGACTCAAGATGCCCCTCCGAGGGTGAAAAGTCTGGTGATTTGCCCTTTTCTCAGGTCAGAGCAATGGCTCCTCAGAATCCCTGAGCACGTCCCTGCTGAAAGTAGTGTGTTCACTTCACAGAATCAGGGTTAGGGTCGGAGCAAGGAAGAATGGTTATTGTTAAAGTTACACATTACCAGACCTTGATTGCGACACCTACATTGTGACCGTGTGTCTATGTGTGCATGTGGTTGTGTCTTAGAGTGTACATGTGTGTGTCTGTGTGTGTCTGTGTGTGTGGCAATCTCTGCATGTGTAATCTACATGTGTGTGTAGCTGATGGCAAGAAGGAAACGTTTTCAGCATCTGTTTTCCATCAGCCCTGAACGAACATAAAAGAAAGAGAAGAAGGGGTACAAAGAGAGTGACGGAGAGACAGTGGTTGACCAACTCCCAGAAAGAGTTAGAGTGCCCCCTCATGGTTTAAAGAGGAAGAGCGTGGAGTTGGGAAGGGGATAGACTTATGTTTGGGAGGAAAGGGTGGAGGTTGCTTTGTGTGGGAGTAAGGGAACTTTTCAAAAGAGTGTGGGTGTGTGTGTATGTGTGGATTGAATCTGGCCTAAACACAGAGTTTCCAGTGAGATCACTGTTTCACAAGACATGGAGGAGGAACTAGAAAAGGAGGGTGGGAGACAGGAAAAGTTGTGGAAGAAAAGAGAGAGAACAGGAGAAGGAGAGAGGGAGAAGGAGAAAACAGGAAGAAAAGAGTGCTGGAGGTTGAGACATCTGGTAATAATCTGTCTTTAATAGATGAGTCCCATTGTAAATCCTCTAGATTGTTTGGCAGCTGTGTGGTGTGTGACTGTGTGCACACACACATATGTGTGTTTAAGTGTGTGTGCGTTTATACTTGTCCCTGTGTGTGTGTTCATGTTAGCATGTGCGCGATACATGCATGTGTGCTCAGGCCTTCATTAGTGTGTGAACTGACCATTAATTACTCCGCAAGTCAAAATAAATCCTAGAGACCTTCACTTTGCACCAGAAAAAACACTACAGAGTATCTGGAAACTCAAACTAAAAACTGTATAGAAAAACAGTTAGCATGTTCCGAACCGTTAAGACTAGAGTCTCTTTAACGTCATAGCCAGCGTTGTAACGGCTGGCATGTTCTGAATGTTTATGACTAGCATGTCATTAACGTCATGGCCAGAGTTGTAACGGCTGTTTAGAATGTTTATGACTAGCATGTCATTACCTTTATGGACAGCGTTGTTACGGCTAGCATGTTCTGAATGTTTATGACTAGCTTATTATTAATGTTTATGACTAGCTCTTATTCACTTCATGGCCAACGTCGTAATGGCTAGCATGTTCCGAACCGCTATGACTAGCATCTCTTCATCTTTATGGCCATTGTTGTAACTGCTAGCATGTTTCCGAACCGTTATGACTAGCATCTCTTCAACTTCATGCCATCGTTGTAACAGCTAGCATGTTTTGAACCGTTACGGCATTTGGACAGCAGTGACCATGAAGCTGATGACAACGCTTTCACCCTCCCTGACTTGACACTTAAACAACACACACACACACAGGGTCTGACCAAGCTAGCCCTTCCCAATGGACATTCATGTGTAAACTTTGATGCTTAATTGGAACCTCACTGCGCCTTTGATTCCACACTGTTCTTATTTCTGGAGAAGTTCAGAAGAATAACCATTCTAGCACGGAAAACAATTCTGAACCTCTGGGTAACTGTGCCTTTATGCATATGTGTGTGTGTGTGTGTGTGTGTGACCCATGTTCTGTGGAAGAAGTGTCTAACACTTCCATAAATAACAGCAGAACAACCCTCAATACAGTGCTTTGTATCTCTACCCAACCATCCTACATGGAAAATCATCATCACTGGTTTTATTTTATAAGAACGGATGCTTGAGAAGAGAGAGTGGGGGAGATGTGAGGGGGAGAAAGTAAAAGAGGGAGAGGAGAGGGGGAGAGAAGGGAATGTCCAGCTGAAAAAAACACCTCATCTCAACTCAGAGGGAGAACATGACTATTTTATTGTGTGTGTGTGCGTGTGTTGTGTTTGTGCACAACATCTGTAAGATCCTGTTTCTTGCTGAGAAGTAAACTAGTTTTATTAACTATGTGTAACTACACAAACATTTGTGTGTATCTAGGTCTGCTTCTGTGTGTGTATGTCCATACGTGTGTGTGTGTACTGTATGTCCTTCGATGTGTGTGTATATCATTGCGTGTGTGTCGAAGTATAACCCACAGCTTGTTTAGCTCAGGTCCTTTTGGGAGTTAGAGACGCTGTTATCTCAGTAATGAGCAGCATGAACATCGAGGAAAACCCAAGCCACTCTACCCAGTACAGGATTAATGCTCTGCAACAATTTGCTGGAAATGTACTTTAGGTTGTTGGATATGTAGAATGTTCTTTTTCCTGTATTTCCATATTTGCAAACACATGGATTCACAGATTCAAACACATGGATTCAAACACATGGATTCACAGATAACACATGGTCTCAGGCTTTCAGACTCTAAACTAACCAAACTCACTCAGGCTTTGCAGGCTCAAACATTAACATACCCCACATAACATCGCCTGCACACACATTTACCCTAAATGTAACCTCAACCTAAACCTACCCTTAAGTCTTGAAGCTGAAAACCTGCACACAAGTATTGAAGCTGAAATTCAAACAAAAGCCAATTATTTGGGCAGTAAGTGTTTATTTATGCCAAGCTATTCATCAGAATCAGCCTTATTACAAAGTAGGTTTACATACAAGGAATTTACTTTGGTGCTATGGTGCATGACAAAAAAACATAGTAAGTGGAATGGAACAATACAATTGACAAAGTAAATATAATACTCTGTGTTTGTTTGCTGTCTACTTCACAACATGCAGCCTTGGTTTTACATGGGTTGACTTTGAAGTACTTGAGTACTTTCAGCTGCACAGCCAATCAACCATGTTTGTATTTTACAAGGGTTCTCTCACATCTATGCACCCCGCTGATGAAGACAAACAGCAAGAACGTTGTTCTTTTTTTTGTCAAAATTGTCCTTGCATACCCCTCTGCAAATGTGCAGTTGCGCCCCATGTGTGTTTGTGTGTGTGTGTGAGCGCGTGCTTACTGGTACTGATGTCCATTTGAGAAAACAGGAAAGACCAGCATCTCAAATCAGCAATCTAATCACTGTATCTGAAACTCCCAATGGCTAACAACAGGAAATACCCAGTTGACTTTCTGTTGGATCTTTTGTTTTATTTGATCGTTTTTGTAGAACCAGTTCTCTTTTATATGCATTCTTAGACAAGAGGCCTTAACACTAGAAAAACGTACGTGGGTAAAAAAAAATCAAGACAAAGAAATGCAATGCAATGGAATGTGGGCTTCAGTAGAACATGGCCATAACGTTTTTAGGGTCACTTAGCGCCCCACAGTGGCCCTACTGGTTTTTACAGTCAGTAAATCCACTTGCCAATGATTTGGAGAGGTACATAAGCGTATAAACCACATAGTACAGGTGAATATAAACTATACTATTTATAATATATATAGAAAACGTTGGTACATTTGTGATAAAAAACAACAACAACTATACTACCCTTAATCTTAATAAATTAGCCTTTTTGTTGTAAATATTGTTTTTTTGGTCTTTACAGAATATAATCTACATTTCCTATATCACTATGACACACGTAACAGGTGATGAGAAAGACAGTGTGTCTCTTAATACAAAAGACAGATCCTGTGCCCTCATCTCATGAAAACATCTAGACAACATTATATATTTTCCCATGATATTAATCCCATATCTGAATTTAGCAAAATACATGGAAGTTGAATTAATTGGTGGCTTGCATAGTTAGATAAACACATGAATGGGACCAAACCTGGTTTAGAACCTACCAATACTTTCCAAACATCACCTATTTGACTCATCCTGATTGATAAGGGAGTCTAGGAGGCAGAGTAATCATCACTCCTCCCCGTCGGTCAATAACATCCTCCTATCACAGAGTAATCATAGACTGAGGCTCCTCCCATTCTGTCATTAACATCCTCCTATCACAGAGTAATCATAGACTGAAGCTCCTCCCCCCCTGTCATTACCATCCTCCTATCACAGTGTAATCATAGACTGAGGCTCCTCCTCCATGTGGTCAACCAGTTGGCTACTGTCGGCCATGTTGGTGTCGACCAGGTCTTCCTTGTTGACCGGCTCATTGTAAAGGGGGTTGTTGAAGGCCCTCCATCCTGGGAGGAGCACCTGGGGTTTACTGAAGGAGGGCAGGAGACGGCCC
>JACXGK010015098.1:0-10859 GCA_016801125.1 Novumbra hubbsi | reverse complement strand
ACCCCAATATGAGGACATTCAAACACCACAATATGAGGACATTCAAACACCACAATATGAGGACATTTAAACATTCCAGGATTTAAAGACCCAAACATAAAGAAATCTAAAAACCACAACAAGAGGATTAGTGATTTCTGAGCAAGGCCACTATATGTCTTAATCAGGACCAGATTTTTCACATATATCAGCACAGATAAACACACTCTCATTAAGTGATATATTAGATATATATATATTAGTTTTTATTGAACTTATCACATATAATAACCAATGTTTACCACAGACCATATGGTCAGCAATAAAACAAAAGTTAAACCTTTTGCTGAGTCTGCTAGCTAGATATGCTATTGTCAGCTAACTAACTAGCTAATGCTGCCAGTTATCAAGCTAACAATGGCAATTTTTGTCAAGAGCCCAGCAATTTAGAGGCCCTCCTATTCCTGAGTCAACGGAAATATCACTCTGCCATAGCAACCATGGATTTAGCTGGCATCCTCAGGCTTCCTTTGGACGACCAGCTTGGTGAACTGTAAGACAAAAATGTGTCCCACAGAGACAATCCCACCAAGAATCAGGGTCGCAAAGGTACTGTGGGCCACCGGTCTTTGGGCTCACATTGAAAAGGAAGGTATTGTACAGCTTGTAGGATGGAGTGCTATAACTTGTAAAGTAGCAACAGCAACAGGAACAGAAAGACGTATTTTGAAGGGAGAAGCAGTGATCTATAATTGCTTCTTGTGACCTGACCTTTGACAGTTGACCTTGTTGTTCCTAAAGGAATGTAACAAGAGTCAGTGAGAGAAACGTGAGGTGGGTTTGCTGGCCCTTAGGGTTTCCTCCCAAGTTGCACCCTATGTGGCCAGGTCAAAGAAAATGCGTGTGTAATTTAAGGAATAGGGTGCTGTTTTGGACTCAAGGCCGGGCCTCTGGGGCCGGCTGTCCTGGTTGACCTGAAAGCTGCATGGAGCAGATTAACTCACTGCCTGGAGTTGTGCAGGAGGAAGGTGGATTCACGACTCCTGGGGCTGGGAAGGGGGGTTGTAAATATATTCTAAACATTTACGGAGACGTCAAATTAATTAATCAATCAATAACATTTATAAAAAAACATCAGCAGTTGTCACAGAGTGCTTTTAGAAAAACAGTCAGATCATGTGGAACACTATAAATTATATTACACACACCCCCATCCATTTCCAGGGAAGTGGCGACTGGGAGTTCAGTAGCAGGAAGCCAGAAGAGCTGTGAGAACATGTGACCGTCATGCTGTGACCGTCATGCTGTGACCGTCATGCTGTGACCGTCATGCTGTGACCGTCATGCTGTGACCGTCATGCTGTGACCGTCATGCTGTGACCGTCATGCTGTGACCGTCATGCTGTGACCGTCATGCTGTGACCGTCATGCTGTGACCTGCCAGTGTCACGTCTTCTGCCTCCCACACGTTCCTGCACATGGCTGCTCCATTCCTATAACACATCAGCAGCACCTAGTCCTCCTCCTCTCCCCTCCTCCTCTCCCCTCCTCCTCCTCTCCCCTCCTATCTCCTTTCTGTCCTCCTCCTCTCCCCTCCTCTCCCCTCCTCTCTCCTTTCTGTCCTCCTCCTCCCCCCTCCTCTCTCCTTTCTAGTCTCCTCCTCTCACCTCCTCCTCCTCTCCCCTCCTCTCTCCTTTCTGTCCTCCTCCTCTCCCTTCCTCCTCCTCTCCCCCCCTCCTCCTGTCCCTTCCTCCTCCTCTCCCCTCCTCTCTCCTTTCTGCCCTCCTCTCTCACCTCCTCTCCTCTCTCCTCTCCCCTCTATGTAAATTACTTTGTTGGCATGGGAAACGTGTCTAGCAACCAAAGCCGAAAACAGGATAAAATAACTAAAGTAGAAATGTGGGGAAATTAAGACTACAATACACATACAAGTCAAAAATGTTGAAAGGCATTTTAAATGTTCTTTTATTAGCTATTAGCACTGTAAGATGTGGAAATATTCAAAGACAAAGGTAACATTTGAATAAAGTTAATAGTGATGTTTGTGAAAAGGTTGTCCTTTTGTCATGGCAGCCAGTGCTATGGTTACACTGTGATCTACCACAAAACAAATTCAGGAGTGTATCACTGTTGCACATAGTCGGTCTTCTCCTGAGTCCTTGATCCTTGGCAACAGGAACAACTCCTCTTAAAGTCTAAGCCCCGACACTCTTTCTGAAGACTCAGCCCCAACACTCTCTGAAGTCTCAGCCCCGACATTCTCTCTGAAGTCTCAGCCCTGACACTCTTTGTGAAGTCTCAACACCGACACTATCTGTGAAGACTCAGCCCCGACATACTCTAAAGTCTCAGCCCTGACACTCTCTGTGAAGTCTCAACACCGACACCATCTGTGAAGTCTCAGCTCTGACACTCTCTGTGAAGTCTCAACACCGACACACTCTCTGAAGTCTCAGCCCTGACATTCTCTCTCAAGTCTCAGCCCTGACACTCTTTGTGAAGTCTCAACACCGACACTATCTGTGAAGACTCAGCCCGACACTCTCTGTGAAGTCTCAACACCGACACTCTCTGATGTCTCAGCCCTGACACTCTCTGTGAAAAAATATAATGTAAAGGGGCATCAACTGTGCTGGAAACTTGTCATTTTAACTGGGCTGGTAGAAAGTGGACTGACTCTCTCCTAACACTAGTCTTGTGAGGACACAATGGAAATAGACTAGATATCTATAGAGCCCAGTAACCATCCCAGTGTAATGAATCATGCATTTCTGAACATGAGATCATAAGTTAGTTAGGGGTGTCTGAAAGTTACAAGTAAAAGACTAACCATCACAGAAGGAATCAGTCAACAAATCTGTCATTAACCTTAACATCATTAACGGGTAGTGCTCAACACATTCAATGTGTGATAATAAAACAATCGTGGTGTCAAAACAAACCAAACCAAAAACATACACTAAAAACATGTTTAATCAAAAACATTAAAACAATTAAAATGCAAAACCCAAACAATTTAAAAAAAAATGTTAAGCTTTTTCCCGCCCACTGAAGCCAGTCAGGAACCTACAGTTGAGTTGTCAGAGGTAATTCAGGGTGAAGTGTAGGCTTTACAATAGCGCCTCCTAGTGGAAGGTTTAAAGTCTGCATCCCAAATGCCCAACTTGTTCACTAACAGCATCCTTTCCCCTACTAAGCGCAGTGCTTTGGACCGGAGCCAGAGGGAAGGTCAGAGCCTCTTTTCAGGAGAACATCAGGACCTTCTGCAGCAGAGTCCTCCTAAGCGGTAGCTGAGTCTTCTTGTCAGGTTGAATATCAGGAATCATGTTGGCACTTCGCTCGGCGCTCAGCCGGATGTCCGGCCGCCTCTCCCTGACCCCCAGCAGCCCCTCCCGGGTCACGTTCCGGCAGAAGTCCACGGTGAAGCGGTGCAGCGCGGCGCCGTGGAGCTCCAGGGCCTGCAGGGTTCGGTCCGAGACGCCCACACAGTTCTCCAGTCTGAGGCTCCGCAGTCGGGGGCAGCTCTGCAGAACACGGATCACTTCCTGGTCGGAGATGTGGCCGCAGCCAGACAGGGTCAGGAACTGCAGGTGAGGACACCTGGTGGGAATCACAGTTAGAAAACAGTGTACATAGAAATGCCCCGGGGCCATGTCATAAGCTACTTATTATCTACTGCAGGGGTCTTGAACCCTAACCCTGCGAGGGCCGGAGCCTGCTGGGTTTCTGGTCTAACTCATCATTAGTTGCACCCACCTGGAATCCCAGGTCTAAATAAGTCTCTAATTAGGTGGTTGCAATGAAGACATGGAGTGGAATTGGCTTGGAGGTCCAGATTTGAATACCACTGCAAGAGATATCCTTAGAACAGGAGTCTCCAAACCGTTCCACGGAGGGCCGAGTGTCTGCAGGTTTTCACTCTCGCCTTGTACTTGATTGATTAATTATGTCACTGATTGGTTAGGTCTACCCTCATCTGGTTATTTAGGTCTGAACCTGGAACACATTTACAGGAAAAAACTAAAACCTGCAGACACACGGCCTTCCGCGGAACGGTTTGGAGACCCCTGCCTTAGAATGTTGGAGATTCTGTAGCTTCAGTACTTCAGCATAAAGGCCTTCGGGACCCAGGACCAAGTGTTACTTTGTTACGATGTAGTAACCTGACTACCTCACTGACGTCTGCTGACTATGAGATGAATGAGGTTAGTATTATCTGTTAGGTTCATCAATCCACTCAGAGGAGCATCATATAGCAGCATAATACAACACAATGTAGAAAGACTAAAAGCCTAAAACCACAAAATATTATTATTACATTTTACTTATACACCCAGGGGACCTCAGCTAGAGCAATAAACACCAGGGATCTAAACCTGATATTTTAGTTACAATGTAGATGTAACTGATAGCGGTTTTATTCTTTTGGGTTGCTGGGTATTTTGGTTACAAATTGAACTTCCGGAAAGTGTATGTTTTCCAGTTTATTATTGATAAACATGCTGTATTTTCAAGTCTGACATGTTCAGGATTTTTTAGGTATTGGTTTTTATGCACAGTCTTTACAAACATTGTAGTAAAAGCTTCACCTTATTTATTTTAGAAAAAAATAAACCCACATATTGATGGGACATTTGACAAGTGGAAAATCTCCCTTCTAAATATTGACTATGGAGTTTCAGCCCAGCGATACTCTATGGTTTGAAGATTAAATCTCCCTCTCTCATGCTTTCTGTGGCTCCATGTCATCACTAGTGAATCTGACGCCATTCCAACCACTAAAAAAAGATTTAATCTATTTGGGGCTTTGTCACATCTCCTCCTTTCTTTCAGACGTAACCCTACATCCCTACCCAGGGATGTCTTCAATAAACATTTGAAAACTCACCTCATTCCAAAATAGTTCCATTGGCAGTTCCCTTGATAGTTCCACTGACACCACCTCTGTCTGTTGTCTTATATGTTTTAAATGTTTTATGGTTTATGTAACTGTTTGATAAGGTGTCTTTTGGTCGATAACTAATACATTTATTAAAATGATCTTAATACAAAAATCTATACTTCACCTAGCTCTTTTAAAATGCATGCACTTCATGAAACCTGCTCTGGATTAGAGCATCTGCTAGCTTGTATAACATAAATCATATTGTGTTGTGATAGCTGTCTGTCTTGATAGCTGTCTGTCTTGAAGGCTGTCTGTCTTGATGGCTGTCTGTCTTGATGGCTGTCAGTCTTGATGGCTGTCAGTCTTGATGGCTGTCAGTCTTGATGGCTGTCTGTCTTGATGGCTGTCTGTCTTGATGGCTGTCTGTCTTGATGGATGTCTGTCTTGATGGCTGTCTGTCTTGATGGCTGTCTGTCTTGATGGCTGTCTGTCTTGATGGCTGTCTGTCTTGATGGCTGTCTGTCTTGATGGCTGTCTGTCTTGATGGCTGTCTGTCTTGATGGCTGTCTGTCTTGATGGCTGTCTGTCTTGATAGCTGTCAGTCTTGATAGCTGTCAGCCTGTAAGATCCACTCCTGCGCTCAGTTTCCAACAGACTCTTCAACACCCCTTAACGGCACCTCTGATGAACACTCTGCTCCCGAACGTAACTCACACCTCAGATCCCAATCACCTGAATCCTAGAGACATGTTTTCCATTATAATCCATGCTCCATTTAGATCTCCCTCTACTCTGGTATTGTTTGGTGTGTCAACTGTATTAGGCCTGTTTTGTTGTCCCAAAGTATTTTTGTGTATTTCCACTGTGTACCGAATTCCTGTTTGCTTTCTTCAGACCTGATTCAGCCTTTCCCTCCCAGTAACTTTGACCTACTCCGTCCTCAGAGGACACGTCACAGAACGCTGTCATTTACAGAGCTTATTGGTCAGAGGAAATGTTTTATTCATTCCAAGATTTGGGTGGCGGTGGTGAGGACAGAAGAGAGTCTGTTCTGACATATGAGCCACACTGAGGCTTGAGACAGCTGCTACGACTGAGCAAATCCCACAACAACCAGCCCCACTAAACAACATAGCATAAGACAAAACACATGTATGTTACAAAAGAACATACAACATAAGATACACCACAACAGACAACAGTTTTTCCACATAAGCATAGCTGGTCATTTTAACATTGAGGGGTTTTCATTGCTGATAAAATCATGGAAATAGGTACAGTAAGGAAATAAAGCATTAAAGATAATTAATAATAATTAGAACATTTGATGAATGTTCAACACATTTTGGGGCATTTATAAATATCTTCAAAACATTGTAATGTAGTGTCATGGCCCGGGAGCCATATTGATTAAGTGGACAAATCAAAGATCAAATTAGAATTTGAAAGAGCTAACATTTATTTACTGGCACAATACTCAAACCGCTAGGCTACCTTAGTCGTGTAACAGGAAGCCGCAAAACCAAGGTCTTGGTTGCTACAGAGATCAAAGAACTCAATTCGTCCATCCCTTCCTTTAGACATAAGCCAGAAACACGTTAGTACACAGAGAAACAGACACAAAAACACTTACATGGAACAGACGCGCTCCAGGAACCTGGACACCAGGGTGTCATGTTTGCTACAGAGGTCCTTCTGGAACGAAGTCTTCAGCCAGTCTTCCACATTACACACCTGAACCCTGGAGCTGAGCCAGGTGATGTCCAGGCAGCGTAATGACGGCCCTAGCAAGTAGTTAGCCCTCCTGAGCTCAGAGGGGGAGTGGAACCGGAGCAGAGTCCACAGACAGGGGTCCAGGTAGACGTCTCTGAAACGACAGCAGGTCAGGGACAGAGACCTACGGCTGTCCTTGTCCAGGAAGGAGAAGAGGTGAAGGAGACACTCCTGGTTTAAATGGGTGATGCTGAAATTTAGACTGAGTTCAACAGGGTCCATGCTGGGGGGGTCCTTGTTGCTAGGGTCCATGTTGGTATGGTTCTTGTTGCTAAGGTTCAAGTTGTTGAGCTTGTTGGTTTAAGGACAAGAGCAGAAAGACATAGAAAAGCAACCCTTTCTCCTAAGGCTATGAAATAACAACCGCTATAGCAAATGCAACCAGAGAGACCTCCAGGTCCAAGAGCTGTACACAGGGTGAATTGATCCCAGAGCTGTATACAGGCTGAATTGATCTTAGAGCTGTATACAGGGTGAACTGATCCCACGGGCTGAGCAGCAGGATTCCTGGGTCTCCTCAGGGTGGACCAGCGACCGGAAGGTTGTGGTGATAAGAGTTGCAGACCAGCTGCCACCAGGGGAAGACAGCCGTGGACCGTAGAGGCCCTGGTTACATGATGCCTTCTGAGGCCTGGCTGAGCAGACAACAGGGTGGGGGTTCTGGGGGAACGGCTGCAGGACATATAGGGCTGTGGAACAGAGGTTATTCTGGGAGGTGGACAACAACTGGAAGTTGTATCTGTCAGAGATAGAAGGGTGTGAGCCCAGACACAGAGATACACAGAGATACACAGCAGAAAAAAAGTCACCTAGTCTCTTTTAGAAACAAAAACTTCAACAACGTTGTTGTTTTCAGAATTCAGAAATCATATTGTCTTGCTCTAAAAAATAAGTTGAGACCTAAATTGATACTTTTGTGACAGATACATCTGTCTTGTTACTAGCAATATTGTTTGCATTGTAGAGACACAAACCTACACAAAACCCCACACCCACACACATTCATTTATCCTGAACATTAATACTTTAAGAATTTAACATTCATCAGAATAGCCAGAAAATATCCCACTCGAGTCTTCTTGACTCACCCACTCTGTCAGAAATAACACTAACCAGGAACCCCCGACACAAAAAGACTAACAATATATAACACACACACCCATATATCCACAAATAGACTAACAATATATAACACACACACCAGGCTGTAACTCAGTAGCAGCTGTAGAAAGGGAGAAGACAGACAGAAACGCTGAGACACAGATAGACAGGATGACACCCAGAGAGACAGACAGATAGACAGATAGGCAGACACCCAGAGACACAGACAGATAGACAGGCAGACAGTTTTAAATCCATAAAGACAGACAACCTAACAAGCAGGCAGAAATTCTGACAGTTAGACTGACACTTATTCACTGAACTTCAACTGCGTACATTTCAATATAAACTGGACAAAATTGAGTGTTTTGAAATGTCTTATGTGAACGGTCGTACTGTATATCGCGTGTTCGCTTAGGTCCCGGAGTCTTACACTGTGTGAGAGAGTTGTAATGAACCAAACAGTAGACGAAGATTTAGGTGAAAGGAGTGGGGTCACTCCATTTATTCCAGTGCTCTTCTTTCAGCAATAGAAAATTAAATCAGCCCCAAAACCAACGTACGTAATTCCTAGTGTTAATCAAAACTTGGTTCAGGACACAAGTGCGTCCTCCCTGGACCGCCGGCCGTCTGCCTCCAAGAGCTCTTCCTCCCCCTCGTTGTCTGAGGAGAAAATACACTTTATAGCCATTGCCCAATTTATGAAGGTCCACTATTTTCCATTTTAATGTAATTTATTACTACACACATGTTGATTGATGCCTAAGCAAGTTTGGCAAAAGGAGATACTTCAACTACAGATTAAGTTCATAGGAATTCAGAGGTTTATGGGGGTGTCAATAATTACAACACAGTGACAAAAAATATTTATTTATTAAAGAATTTTCACTTTTCTTTTAACAATTGTACTTAATGTTTCCACATATTGTAAATGTAAGTGGATACACCATTTTCATAGCCCTTTCTGCTCACTGTTACAAAGGGGACCAATCATTGCGGGGGGAAGATAGACATGATAAACATATCCTCTGACATGATTGTCTTTTTATATTTCCTGGTACATTTGCATGATTCTCACACAGAGACAGAATCTATAATCTACACATCCTATGTAATTAAATGTGTATCCATCTCTTGTTTTGAAACAAACCAAAGAGGAAGAAAATCATCTGAATCTTTGAGTGTTGATCCCAATCTTGTATTTGTCAAGAAGTTACAGCAGTTCAAGTCATCATTTTTTAAATCAAAACATCTCTGAAGTTGTAATGGTTATACTGCGATTCTGTTGAACATAGGACATACCAGCTTGCTGAACCAGAAAACCAAAAGAGTGAACTAAGAATCAACTTTTGATGTTCAAAACATAATTTGATCCTAAAATAAACAGTGACTCCCTCTCTGGCCTCATGTTTCTATTCCTGAGGTTCACCAAGAACAAAGCTTCATACTTCCGACTTTCAAGTACAGAGACACCTCATGTAAAGTGATAATGATATTTCTTCACTTCATGTAGTGACAATTATATTTCTGAATCGTTTAATAAAGATCACTTTTGCGCCGATTACTTCCAGCAACATTTTAACGAGGTTTTTCTGAAAGTTACCAGCATGTTAAGGCTAATGACCATGACAGACATACAAATGTCAAAGCTACTGACCAGGACAGACAGAGGAATGGCAACACTACTGACCAAAACAGACATGAATGTAAACACTACTGTCGAGGACAGACAGAGGAATGTGAACACTACTGACCAAGACAGAGAGAAGAATGGAAACACTACTGACCAGGACAGACAGGAATGTGAACAATACTGAAAAGGACAGACAGAGGAATGTGAACACTACTGACCAGGACAGAGAGAAGAATGGAAACACTACTGATCAAAACTGACAGGAATGTGAACACTACTGACCAGGACAGACAGGAATGTTAATGCCAGTGACCAAGACGGGAAAGTTAACACTACTGACCAAAACAGACAAGAAAGATAACACTACTGACCAGGAGGAATAAAGAAAAAGACAAACAAGTTTAAAATGAGTCGTGTCTCTCAAACAGCATACTGCCCTAGTACACTAAGTGATATACTTCTACATAGAACACAGACTGCCATTGGGACAAACACCCCTCACACACACACTTTTCAAACAAAACACTAAAAAAATTATAATAAAAAAATTAAAAAAAAAAAGTCAAGCAGCCATTTTGTTTTCCTGAAGCTAATAAGATCAATGCCTGAAAAAGAAATGCTTCAGTCATGCACAGGATGCAGTAGGGATGACAGTCCGGATGAGGACAGAGATGGAAGACTCTTTCAGAACTGTGAACGGTCTGTTGGGATGCTGAATGGATGACAGTCCGGATGAGGAATGTGATGGAAGAGTCTTTCAGAACTGGGAACTGCAGGTCCGGTTAAATCTTGGTGTCCGTCTCGGGTGAGGCCGCATCATTTCTCTCGGTGTAGAAAAGAATGTAGGCCTTGGCTTTGAGAACGGTCTCCTCTTCGCTGAGAGTCACAGTGCTGTCGTTGAAATGGTACCAGCGGCCTTCCTGCCGGCCGTAAGCTGTGTAGTGGCCCGACCCAACCCTGGATCGCCACAGAAACGCAACGGTGTAATGTCATTGTGATACACACTCAATTATAACCGGAACGTGTCGCTAAACAGAGAAACAAAATGACTAAAACCATCACTACATGGATTTATTTGGACTACTAAACAGGACTTCTTCCAAAACATTTTATCCTGCCAAACGAGACCCTGTTAGCTCGCTTCACCCAATAACTAGCCAATAACAACTAGTGACTCCTTCAGTTCGGCACCAGCCAAGAATAGAGAGCCCCATAATGCAACAGCACCACCAAGTGCCCATGTTGGCGTCCTACTCACCCGGATCCATGGTGGACGACTACGGCTGCCAGGTCATACAGACAGCCCCCCGGCAGGCTGTTCTCTGGCTGGTCATACAGACAGCCCCCCGGCAGGCTGTTCTCTGGCTGGTCATACAGACAGCCCCCCGGCAGGCTGTTCTCTGGCTGGTCATACAGACAGCCCCCCGGCAGGCTGTTCTCTGGCTGGTCATACAGACAGCCCCCCGGCAGGCTGTTCTCTGGCTGGTC
>JACXGK010015095.1:0-10806 GCA_016801125.1 Novumbra hubbsi | reverse complement strand
GTAAGACATACAGGCAGGTTAGATTACCTCACCTCAGTAGTAAGACATACAGGCAGGTTAGATTACCTCACCTCAGTAGTAAGACATACAGGCAGGTTAGATTACCTCACCTCAGTAGTAAGACATACAGGCAGGTTAGATTACCTCACCTCAGTAGTAAGACATACAGGCAGGTTAGATTACCTCACCTCAGTAGTAAAACATACAGTCATAGATGATGTTTTTGTCACTGTGGACAGGGTGTTGGCCCCGGTTGGAGACAATTTCCTGTGTGTTTTCCTCATAACAGCTCATTAATGATTCAGGCAATCTGTTCCCCTGAGTTAATATGGCATCAATTATTCAGGGCATGTTGGTGCCACGTCAGCCTGTGCCATGCTATGTCCACCCAGTGACCATACCCTCTAATTTCTTAGCCACTTGTATTTAGAGCTAATATAATTGTTTAGAATGTGTCTATAGGATATCGTGACAACCTCCGAGCAATGCTTTGTGAATGCATTTCTTGCCTTTTGGCTACAAATGTCTCTGGATATAAACCTTGATTTGTAATAAATCTTCAAGTGCGGCAACCGGTAAAGTTTTTACCTAGCTCTAAGTCTGGCAACCGGTAACGTTTTTACCTAGCTCTAAGTCTTGCAAAGGCACAAGTACAGCTGTAAACTACAGAATGCTGTTCCTTTAGCTGTCCACTATCTGATTTACGGATAAGGCTAGGTTCAACAGGTTTTACGTGTTTCTACACGCTCAGTAGGAACTCAGACTTGGTTAAGGCTCTTTGGACAGCTAAATAATACTATTAGAAAAGATGAGGCAACACATTTGATGTTTTAGCATTGTTGTGGGGACATTTATACTCGAAATCGTGTTTTCTGTAAATGAACATCGACCTAATAAACCTAACTTCATACCTTACCTTAACTAATATGCCTAAACTTAAACCTAACGTTAAACCTTAACCTAATGTATATACCTTACCTTTAATCTAACCTAATTTAAATCCCAAAATCTAACCACCAACCTATAACCGTAAAACCCTTTCCAAAACCCTTTTACCCTGTTGTAAAGGGATGGTTTCCTCAAGGTGACCGGACAAATCTGTTTTACTATCCTGATTGGACTGTCCCACATGGGTAGTAAAACACACATGCATGCCTACTTGTGTTGCTGTGCATATAGACACAGACACACACTCCCACCTGTCCCTATCTTAAAGACAAATATGCTTACTTACACACAAATGCACCCACACACACCAGGCCTGACAGTTGACATCAAGGGCTGACCAATGTCTTATTTGAATTCTCCCGTGGCAAGGAGACATCACTTAACATCGCGTGATGTAGCCCATATGTTTCCCCTTCCACCTCGCCATTTAAGTCCGGCTCAGCAGACGTTGCCACGAGCAGCGTTGCAGAAATTGCAAGTGTCATGACCCCCTTTTTGTTGTGGACATTTGCGGTCTACTTCGTGTCTGTGTACAGTACACCGCTGAGTCTGCATGCAAGACATTCCACCCTATAACACCCACCTGCCACATTGATTTAGCAGCTTCCTCTCTTGTCAGCGCGCTGAATAAATCCTGTCTGTGTGTGTGTCCATGCGTGTGCATTTTTAAGTACCCGCCAGTGTGGCAAGTAGTCTGCATAATTTACTCGCCAAAGACAAAATGTACCCGCATTTGGCAATTGGTGAGTGCTAATTTTGGACCATGAACACGTTTATGCATCGTTAGCCTCGTATTTGGTTCTGTGGCCATGCAGGTTACACAGACGTTTGCCAGTTTACATTGGCCTATTTACTCTCAATGCTAATCAAATGTAAACCTTATTGTCCCTCCTGTCTTCAGGTGTGTCCAGAGCAACATAGTCCTGCTCACCCAGGCATTCCGCAAGAAGTTTGTTATTCCTGACTTCCAATCCTTCACCTCCCACATTGACGAGCTGTATGAGAGTGCCAAAAAACTGAACGAAGGCCAGGTTGGTGAAAGCCCTTCCTTGGGGAGTCTCTTCTTCCCCTGCCTTCCACTTCCTTGGTGGCTTCTTGCATGGTAGAGCTTTTTTGTCCAGGTCCTTGTTTTCTTGGTGGGCTCATCTGTATGGTTGTACGCGATGTTCAGCAGATACATATTTGTCAAAGCAGCTCTGTTTTATTTATTTGGAAACGTGTAATTTCACAATTGCTATTGAACTATTTCTCTGCCTTCAGGTTGCAGACTACATTCCCCAGCTTGCCAAATTCAGCCCAGACCTGTGGGCCGTTTCTTTGTGTACCGTGGACGGACAGAGGTGAGACCTGCTCGTCGCTACACCAATGTGTACTCATGTAGCCATTATTAAGTGATTAAACCCGGGCTGTTATTATTACCTTTAATACCAACAGTTGGTCAACAGTTGCCAACTTAGGAAATGTCAACACTTTTCTTATTTAACACTGGTAAATAAACCCTGTGATATGGTATCACATGAATGTTTGGAGTGAGATAGGGGCAAGTTAAACGGCCAAACATGGACACCCACCTCCCTCCTGGGCCGGGAGAGCAGTTAGAATGTGGTGTCCCCTGTTTTATTCTGGCAAACAGAATAGATGAAACGGATTGTAAATGAACACTCAAGTGGGTCATATCCATTCAGTGTTTTTCCTCTGTAATCATAGGGCGTGTAAACTACTCCGTTTCTCCACTTTATGGTGGTTGTATATGACTTCATAAAGATAACAATGAGGTGTTGTTTTTCTATAATGTTTCAAACCTTTGAGTTGAGATGAAATGATTTACAGTAAAACAGCTGCCTGGAGAAGGGGCAGATATGTTTGGTTAACATACTTCCACTCTCTCCTGACCCTCAGTCTATTTGGTCTATGTCACATCTTTACCTATCTTTTTCGAGAATGCCATAAGAGTGATGGTATGTGGTCATAGTGAGAGACATTGATATACTGACTTTTCTGTAACAGCATCTTAACTTTCTTCCTTGTGTCCTGTCCATCCCATCACATCCTAAAGTTTGAGTATACAGTGTAATGTCATGTTTTATACTCTGATTTTGAGTCTTCATGCTCTCTACATATCCAACACTGCTTTATTGTTCTTGCATCCACACAGACGTTCCTGGCAGTGTTGAGGCCTATGCCTTGAATATCTATATTAGTGACAAGTTTCGAACCATCCGTAAACAATTCTTGTGGTATCTGTAATATCAAGACTGCCCAAATGATCATGTGACAGTATTGGTATGATGTCACTCTCAAATTGTCTCTGATGAGTAGGGAGGTCCTGAAGATTACCATAAACTGGGATTACTCACTGTACTTTCCCTGGTTTTTCAACAGACACACGGTAGGTGACACCAAAGTCCCTTTCTGCCTGCAATCGTGCGTGAAGCCGCTAAAATACGCCATCGCCGTCCATGACCACGGCACCGAGTATGTGCACCGCTTCATTGGGAAGGAGCCCAGCGGCCTGAGATTTAACAAGCTCTTCCTGGACGAGGATGGTGAGTCTACACTCATCTCTCAAAGATGATCCTGCCCATGAAAGTGAATTAGAATGATAAAAATGGGAAAGCTTTTTAGATGGCTGCTTTGAGACAATTTTTTTTTTTATCCTTATCGCTATGATCCGCACTGCTTCATCAAATGTCAAGTGAATTCCTAGAAAGTTTAAATGTTGAAGTGGATTTGGAAAGGTTTCCACTGGGGTCCACACCTAAATATTGTTCTTCTTTCTTTTCCAAGCAGTATGACAAAGGTCATAGATCGACGTGGCCACTTTAAGTCCTTCGACGCTTTCAGCCATACGTCTCTGTTAGATTAATTCTCCTCTTTGCACCTTAAGAAGAGGCCACTAGTGATGTTTCCACTCCAATTTGTCCTCGCTTCAGGTCGATGCTCCACACCTCCACATCATCTGTCCCGGTTATGGACACAACAGCTGTCAAAGTGCTCTCCAGCAAATGACTCAGCCATGTTGCTGTCATCACAGAAACCAAATAGTGGGAAGAGGCCATTTAAAAACAAACTATGAAAAACAAACATTCAAATGAGTCTATTCATCCTTATCAACACCCAACCACCCAATACTATTTTTAATTCTAACTGGCCTCTCCAAGGCTTCTGTTGCCATAGTAATATGATGAAACTTTAATGATCCAGGCTCAGAGGCTGTATCCTCTCCTGTGCTCAGTATGGGTGGGCTGATTTCATTATGTCTCCATGCCTGCTTTTCCCCCTCAGTACACCAATAGTCTGGAGGTTCTTCACACAGACCCCTTACCCCCAGACCTTCTCTTGTCAGAGTAAAGGTTCCCTTCCTTCCCTCGACACACCAGACCAGAGTGGAGGACACACAACACTGCCCTCCTCACCCCAACAGAGAGGACATGCCTGTGCTGGTAAATCCAAGCAAACGCATGAAACCAATATTAGGTTAATCTGTTAACTTCATTTCAAGACGTCTTCTCCCATGTCCTGCCTAGTGAAGGCCACCCCATGACTTTAATGTGACAGATGTTTTTATTGTCATTGTTGACAACTCAAACCAAATACATTTTACAGAGTTGATAAATACTTATAATTGACCCAGTCACTTAACCCCCATAATCAGCACTCCCACTCATGGGTAGGTTTTGGACTGGGGTCCTGGTCTTTAACATCCACTGACTATTTGATCTGTGTAATTACATTCCTTTGGAGGAATATGCAGGGTGTGAGATTCAGATTTGTTGTGTACAACGATTAAACCTCACTGCTGCAATCAGAGTGTGGACATCTCCACACGGTTGTCATGGTGCTGTGATAAGCCGTTTCCACATAGCCTTGTCGTCATGGCGTCGAGCAGAACTCTGTTCATTTCACCCTAACCCTGACAAATGTCATTAGTGTCCTAACTGTCGGAGAGAGTTTTGGCCTGTCTCCATAACAACACTGTGTGCAGTCCTGCGTCTGTTCTGTGATGTGTGCCACGTTGGCCTTACTACTCACTTATACAACGTTTCAGGAAAGGTCCGCTAGATTATTAGAGGATGTCGAGTGTCAACACTGGTCTGGATTGGATACGGATTGATTTATTTATGTCATTTATCGTGGAATGCCTTGCACTCCAACAGTCTTTGTAGCATACATAGGTCGTCAAAATCTCAATCAATTATCCAAGACTCTTCACTTTAGGATCTTCTGACAGCTGTTTGTCTCTTCCAGATAAACCCCACAACCCCATGGTGAATGCAGGAGCTATCGTTTGCACCTCATTGATAAAGGTAAGAATCCTCTTGTGTTTCTGAACTTAATTCATACCAGTGACCTCCGGTCAAGTGAAGGTACTTGTGCCTCATCAGTCTGTTAATGTTGAGATTTGTTTAGCGACAAGCTCTTTTTCCATATCTAAAACCGATAGTAAGGGTCTGAAACATTTTACATTTTTTTATTAAATATTGCCTTGATGAATTAAATATTTTAAAGGCCAGCATCTATTACTATAATGCACTGAAAACAAAATGGCCAAACGGCGAATCAATGGAAACCAAAATCCCCAACCAATTAAGTGCTGGATTCAAACATGCATCGAAAGTAAACTTAAATCTTAAAATCACCGGCTGTTCCAACGTCCGTGAATTTCATCACGGCAACTCATAATGTGACTGTGCCTGCATGCACTCCCGACAACGTCTGGGCGTTCTCCTGATGAGACGGCCGATGGTGTCCTGGGGGATCTTCTGGATCTGGGCTTCAGTGAGCTCCAGGACAGTTTGTGGTGCTACTTTGCCACTATCAATTGGATTGAGGTCTGGGGAACGTGGAGGCCAGTCAATAGCATCAATGTCTTCGTCATCCAGGAACTTACTACACACTCTGGCCACACGATACCAAGCATTGTCCTGCACCAGGAGGATCCCAGGGCCCACTGCACCAGCAGTTATCCTGGCTAGCACGTGGAGGTCTTTGCGATCCTCCAAGGATATGCCTCCCCAGACCAGGCTTTACAATACGATGTCAACTCAACTGAGACGCCATCAAAAGATCTCGTTACCTGAATCTACCCAGTTTAAACCAACTCCCAATGCTCCCTCACAATGCTCTGTCTCTCAACAAGAACCCATTTGTGCGTATATACCAGAGACACGTGTAGACCAGATGTTTTTGTTCCACCGCCAGCCGGACCACACCCTTACTTTTTAATTACAGAGTTGAAGGCTTTCTCTGTCTTTTTTCTTGAGTATCTTGTTGCATATTTTCCAGGCGTAAGATCTCTGGGATTTTAAGACCACTGCTTCCAGGTGGTTGGTAAACGACGTTGGTCATTTTCCTTTCTTCTACACCCCTCCCCCCACCACATCTCAAGGAATACGCCTGGAAAAGCTAATACAATAGCTCCATCTAGCCTCTTTTTGAATGTCACAGTTGATTTTCTTTTACTTGGTTTTGTGTACTGATTCTTGTTAGATATTGTTTCATGCTACATAAAAGTAATATAACTACGGCGTTTTCTCCTAGTTATCCATTGTAAGAATTGCTTTAATAGGCAATGCACATACAGTTATACTATTCATGCCCATGTTTCTAAATAACAGAAATTACATATTTAAGTGAAAACATCTCAATACAACGTTTACATCTTTGACCACTTCCCTGTCCTCCCTCCCTCCTCCCTAACCTTGTTCCTCTGCCCCCTCCCTGTCTCCTTAATACCCTGTACATCTCTTTTTCACCTCCTCTTCCCTTCAGTCTCCCAGTCTGTCAACACTATGTTAATGCGCCCATCTGATCCCGCTATCTGTTCAAAGACTATGCTTGCCCACACACTGTACCTTACAACACATACACACACAAACACACACACACACACGATTGCATTAGAATAAAACCCCTAAGGACTTTTTTGCATTTTATTGTTAGAATTTGGATAAAAATGTATTGCAGTAATATTCTCTTTTTTAATACCAAATATACAGCAGCGTTTAGATAAGTCATATGGTTTCTGCAATATTTCAAATTGTGAACAGCTGCCTGTCAAGTCTTCTGACAGATTGTCAATTGTATCGAGGTTTGGGCTTTGACCAGGCCCCTCTAGGACACTTCAACCACTTCAGTGTAGGCTTGACTGTGTGTTCAGGATCATGGTCATGTTAAAAGGCGAAGCTCCGCCCCAGTCCAAGGTCTCTGCAGACTTATGCATGTTTGCCTGTGTTTTCGGTCATCCACTCTGCCCTCAATCCTGACTGGTTTCTGATGTGGCTTTTGCCTTCTTCACTGTACACTTACATACAGAACAGCCCAGTTCTCAGAGACACCTGTGTCATATTTGATATAGGGACAGTTTCTCCCATCCTGGCTGTAGCTGTTTCAGAGTTCTCATTGGCCACCGGGTGGCTTTTCTAACCCTTACACAACCTCCCTGCCTGTTGCCTAACCATTGATAGATTGCCTGGACGTATTATTTAAAACATCTTATAATAGATGTTCCAAGTCTGGGATATTTGTTTAGTGTCTGACCTTGGCTTTTGATTTTCAACTCTGAAGATAATGCTATTATTTCATTTCACAAGTGGGTCTATTCAACGTTGACTTTTAATAATATGTTGTGTTGATCAGTTAATCCCAGTGAAATCAGTTTTATTTAAAAAATATATATTTTAAATGTGTGCTCAATACCATCAAGTCGCTCTGGATGCAAGTGTTTGCAAAATGACGGTTAAAGAGCAAAAGTCCTTGTGGGGTATAGGTTACATGCATGACACATTTCAGTGTTACATTCAAATATTCCTTGTATTTCTTTTGTTTAATTCCACCTAGTCCCACTTGATTAACGGTCTGTGTGTATTGTGTCTGTTAATTTGTCTTATTTGTCTCTTGCTCTGTACCTGTATTTAAGACTCGGATAACTTTATTTACATCTGATCATTTGTTGTTGTCCTTGTGTACAGCATTATGTACACTATGTAAGACATGGTTTTTAACTATTCTTCTGCTGCTTTAATTTTGATGCAAGCATTTCCTTCTGTTCAACAACCTTGACTTAATACGTTTTCCATTGCTTTTCAGCAGGGTGCTAGCAACGCGGCTAAGTTTGACTATGTGAGTAACTTTACCTCTCATGCTGTATTTTGGGGTTGTTTAGAGTTCTTTAAAGCTGGGTTGGGTTGGTTAGAATAGCTTTAAAGCTGGTTTGGGTTGTTTAGAGTAGCTTTTCTGGTGTTGTCTAGGATTGTTTGGGGTATATTGGAGAGTTTTGGTTAGCAATCTGGTTGGAAATCTTGTTTTGCCTAGTTTGTTGGTTGTTTAAAATATATAGCCGGCCAATGTCTAAAAATGCATTTTCCTAATTGTCTATGTCTAAGTATTTTAGCTAGGTTTTGGCTGAATAGGTTTGCAAGACATTTCATCATTGTTTTATTCACAGGTCATGAACTTCCTGAATAAGATGTCAGGTAATGAATACGTAGGCTTCAGCAACGCCACGTAAGTATAGAGGCCTGGAGTTTCAAACCATCCCTGGTTTCTTCTAAAATTGCTACACTATATTATACATGTTTGCACCTATTTAGAGTCAGGTTTACATTACTACACTATAGGAGGAATGTAATGCCATTTCAAATGTCCAGCTTCTAATTTTTTAGACTCATAATGCTTGTCTGTTCAGACTGCCGGCACATTAATAAATGAAGGCAATGTTTAGAATATTTTAGAAGTTGTTTATAGATGTTAATCAAGGTAGGCTAATTTGAACCAATTCACATTTCTGCAGTGTGCGCACACACCAACTGCTGACTGTTAACTTTTCTAACTTGTGGTGTGTTCTATGTGACCCAGATTCCAGTCAGAGCGTGAGTCTGGGGATCGGAATTTCGCTATTGGCTACTACCTGAAAGAAAAGAAGGTCAGAACTGTGATCGTGTAAACCTGTCTCTTTCTAACTCTCCTCTTGCTAATCTCTGTGCCCCTTCTTTACAGTCTTCACTGTATACTGTTCCCATTACACAAGTCACCAGATTGCTTTGCTTTACTACTAAATAGCTGCCTTGTTCTGGACCTAATAGACACTATCTTTCCTTAATCATACTGTACGCTTTCCATCCCGCCCACTCTGTCTCTGTCCCCTTTTGCTTTCTCTATAACTCTCAGCATACTAGTTAGATCACATCTGTATTGTATATTGACATGTGTTCAGTCATCCTCACATTCACTATGTGTCACTCCTGCAGTGTTTTCCAGAGGGGACAGATATGACGTCCATTCTGGATTTCTACTTCCAGGCAAGTACAACCAGCCAAACCATAATGTCTGTTGTTTATTGTAACGCTAGATTGGAATGAAAAGAATGGTGTCAAACACACTGGCTAAGGGTGGAGTTGTCCATGAGGCATGCCTGTGTAGCGTGTGTGTAATGGGATAGCTGTGTAGCGTGTGTGTAATGGGATGGCTGTGTAGCGTGTGTGTAATGGGATGGCTGTGTAGCGTGTGTGTAATGGGGTGGCTTTGTAGCGTGTGTGTAATGGGATGGCTGTGTAGCGTGTGTGTAATGGGATAGCTGTGTAGCGTGTGTGTAATGGGATAGCTGTGTAGCGTGTGTGTAATGGGATGGCTGTGTAGCGTGTGTGTAAATGGGATGGCTGTGTAGCGTGTGTGTAAATGGGATGGCTGTGTAGCGTGTGTGTAAATGGGATAGCTGTGTAGCGTGTGTGTAATGGGATGGCTGTGTAGCGTGTGTGTAAATGGGATAGCTGTGTAGCGTGTGTGTAATGGCTGGTGAAACTCCAAGTGACCAGCCTCCCTCTTTGGTGTGAAGGGCATCAGCAGCCCTCTGACTGATGGGCTGGAGTCATGAAGGTCATGGTCATGGTTCAATTGGTTCCCTGAAAACAATGACCTGGTGGGAATAGTGGTAGTAGAGAAACTTAATCTTGAATTTATGTTTACTTTTATTGTGGTGTATTTTTGTATGTATTCCTTTGCTGTGTGTGTGTTCTGCATTCAGTTATTCCTATGACTGAGACTGCTTGGCTTGAGCTTGCATTTGAGTTGTAACCGTCTGGGTCCCTCCAGCTGTGCTCCATCGAGGTCACCTGTGAGAGTGCCAGTGTCATGGCGGCCACATTGGCCAATGGCGGCTTCTGTCCAATCACGGGTGAGCGCGTGCTTAGCCCAGAGGCCGTGCGTGACACGCTTAGCCTCATGCACTCCTGCGGCATGTACGACTTCTCTGGGCAGTTCGCCTTCCACGTGAGTCCTACACAACACCACCCTGCCATACACCACCCTGCCATACACCACCCTGCCATACACCACCCTGCCATACACCACCCGGCCATACACCACCCTGCCATACACCACCCTGTCATACACCAAGCAGACAGTTGTCCGGTCTCACAGTCCCCACAACAATGACAAGCGATTCATTGAATCCTATGAAACTATTCTGTTGAAGCATTATTGGGCAGAATAATAACATCATGAAGTCTGGGGATGTGGACTTTTGTTCTGCAAGCGCATGACATCAGTCCAGACGACAATGCTACTGCTTCAGCTTTTTATAAAAATGTATTTGCTGGTGGTAGATGTTTTAAATAGAGGCTGATACAGTTCAGTTATACTGTAATTATTAGTTATAATGTATGATCAGTAGACAAGTTGATGAGATTAGCTGAATGCTTATTGGCAGAAACATGTGATATTTTCTATACAGGGGTAAAACTAAGTATTGTTGTCCAAAGCTTGTTTAATATTAACTAAAGCGTTACAATATTTATTCATGTTTTCATGTTCATTTATTTAATGTCAAATTTAAGTTTATTCAATCACATTTTTTTTTTT
>JACXGK010015094.1:0-10809 GCA_016801125.1 Novumbra hubbsi | reverse complement strand
CCCCCCCCCCCCCCCCCCCCCCCCCCCCCCCCCCCCCCCCCCACCCCCCCCCCCCCCCCCCCCCCCCCCCCCCCCCCCCCCCCCCCCCCCCCCCCCCCCCCCCCCCCCCCCCCCCCCCCCCCCCCCCACCCCCCCCCCCCCCTCACCCAACCGAGCGACCTGCTTTCTCACAGGGGCCCAATGCTCAGCTGTAGGGTTTATTTTAGGCATTCTGGCCTCACAGACCACGGCGGGAGTTAACAGGGTAAACACACACACACACGTGTGGCTCATTTTCCAATTAACAGGTTTAATGGTGATCGCCTCCTATAACTACAGTCTGTACTCCATAGGTTTCTGCTAAACACACGCGTGAAGGGACACACAAACACGGACCCCCCACACGTCATATTAAAAAAACTTTGCCACTGTACAAGCTATTAGGTTTTATGTAAAGGAATTCAGAGCCCCAAATGTGCAATCAGTCACTATTCCGGGAGTTGTTCCGCATAGGAATACACGCGCACACACACACACACACACACACAGCCATACACGGTTCATCCGAAGGGTTCGGCTGATTGAGATCTGCGTCTGTTCGTTCCCGTGGGCTGAGGCCTAAACTTGGGCTTCCCAGTGATACCACTGAATGTGAATGACCAGAGGTCTGAGGTAGACGCTGCACTTCATGATAATAGCCAGGAGGATACAAGAGTGTGGCTGAGATCCAGGGTCGACACACACACACACACACTTACACACAACGACACGCAGACAAAACCCCCCACCCACATCCAGATGTATATGCCGTGTATGGGGAATGCGTGAAGAGGAGGAGAAAAGGAGAGGAGGAAAGGGGAGAGTCCGGCCAAGGGGAGTAGGGAGTGACGGGGAGGTGCAGGGCTCCTGGCAGCGGGGAGGTTCTGACTCCTGGGTGGCACGACCAGTCTCCCCCCTCCGGCCCACAATGCAGCAGAAACCCTCCTGATTGGATTTATACAACGAATGACGCGTTCCAAAAGCACTCATGTGCGTTTGCCAAGTCAGTAACGGTGCTTTAGATATAGGAAACGCCAAAGCACACTATTTGTTTTATTTAAACAATATTCAAATTAAAAGTATTTGGCTTGAGAATATGTTTTGGTCAAAAGAATAACATGGAACGGGCGTCTTCTTTTCCAGCCCCAAATCACATGCTGGTTTTCTGGTCCTGTTAATAACCAGTTGAATGGAGATGATTATATTCTCTATTGTAGAGAACTACAGCCTCCTTCCCCTAATGTCCAGAGTATCTCCTATGAGCGTCTGAAGAGAATTACTGTAACATCTGGTCTCTGATACATGCCACCAAACAGTCCCAGTGTTCACACACACTCAGCCAAACCAGCAGGCTTGGCAACACACAAACGCACAAACACCAGAAGCCCTGAAAACACACACACACACTGCATAGAGATATGGGGTTTGGTTGGAATCAGATTAGATTCAGAGAAAGAGCGTGACAATACCTTTGCTTTCCTCTTGCTTTCTCTGTGTTTTGAAAATAATCCATATCAAATGTCATTAACTGTCACTTAGTGAACCTCAGTGTGAGTCTTTCAATAAATGTTTTTGTGAGTCGTTATGGTAATTACAGAATTAATCCACACACTGGGATTCTTTTCAACATCCGTTTACAGTTCAAAAACAAACTGACAATTTATTGGCTCTTCAAAAGGCGTAGTTAACTATTGTCCACGCTTTTTTTATTGCAAACTAACACGTCACTTATGAACCTACCTGTCTCTCCGTGAGGTCAAGGTTGACGGCGATCTCGTATCGCCTCAGTCTAGTCAGGTAGTTGTGATGCGCGAACTCTGACTCGAGTTCCCGGATCTGCTCCTTGGTGAACGCCGTCCTCTCCTTCCTGGGTTTGCTGTTCACGTCAGACTTACAGCTCCCGTCCTGGGAATCTAAAATTAAAAGCAGAACTTTTTCCAGCCACAGTCAGGTCGCAGAAAAAAGAAACGGAAAGGGGGCAAAAAAAATGAAGGAATTGTGTGATGAACTGCAGGGCCCCGGCATGAAAACAAAATGAAAACAAAACAACTGGGGTGAAATCTCGTTGTTTTTGTTACAGGGTCAGTGTAGCCGTGGTTTGGGATTGGGAAGCAGCGTGAGTGGAGCCAGAAAGACAGACTGAGGTATCTATTTTATATATAAAATGGTAATTGCACAAATCTATTTAGCTTAGCCACATTTATTTTAAGTGATTGTTGTCCTACACTTATTTCACTGGAAAATTGGTGGAGAAGTATCAGTCTATATCCTGTACAAAAATCTATATTTTTATACAAACGGTGAGGCGTTATTCCGCACAATTTTTAAATAGCCAACTCAAGACCGTAGCTTTATCGTTTGAAGACAAAAGTGATTCCAGAGGCTAACCTTTGCTTGGCCTGAGTAGAGGCAACTTTGAGTTTTGTCAGGTGTGCGTTAATGTGAAGCTGTACTGTGCAGTATTTCTCAAACGAATGTAAAGCTATCACATTTAGCCATATCCAATCAGCGCAGGAAATCTGATTCAGGCGGCCACTTTGAAGTGGAGCGTGTGGTAGGATGACAGATGTGGTGCCGTGGGATGCTAATGTGAACCTAACGACTGTGACCTCAAAGACTACTAAACAACTAGACACCCTGATCAGCAAATTGGGCCACCGCCCACGGGCAGAGACATAAAATGGCGGACGCTCCTTGGTGAAGTTCCACCAGCCAGCCCCTCCTCTTCAGGTTGTGAGAGGCAACTATTTGATTTGAAGTTAAATCTTTTTATTTCAGAAAGCCTTTCCGGACTGTAAGTACACTACGTGCAATGGTCCGTATTTCATTCAGATCAACACTCGATTAATAGATTTGTTTTAAATTAATCCTGTTTTTCCGTCAATTTACATTTTCTTATAATGTGCCACCTCAGGCCGTCACCTGTGTTAAGGTGGAGTTCACGAGCTGTGCTGTTCTTCAGGCCGCTAAAGTCAGCTGACATTCCCTTTTCTACTGTTGACGCTGGACTGGCTGACAAGCCGACTAGTGCCGGGGAAGTGTCTGTCCGTCAGCCACATCACACTGTTACAGCCTGTCTTGGGTTCCTGGATGCTTTTTGCCTACATTTACATACGTTGACGATATGTAAACGCGCTGTATTCATATGATTTCTTTTTTAAGTAATAGGTAGATCATTAAAAAAATAATAATAATGTAAGCAGGAATCAGATCTTATTGTTGTTATTACGCAAATTACAATGTGTGCTCCCCGAGTGGGTGTTACATATTTTTTAAGAAAAACACCCTCTGATTTGAAAATCTAGATCACTTGTGATTCATGCCCGAAGCTTTCTTAACGCCCAAGGCAGTTCCTGGGTTATTCGTCTTGTCAGTCTGAGTTGCAAAACTGACTTGAATGATATGAAGTGGAAAGTGAATAACTGGGCACAACATCACTCCAGCCTGGTGGATTAACAAGACTGGAAAAATACCCCCGATACACATTTACTAGGGTCGTAACAGCCATCCTGCCCATAGAAACGGTGCCCCTGAATTTCAGAGGAAACTAGACATAATAAAGTTACCTGAGGAAAACACCATGTCCCTGGTAGCTACATCAAGATAAAGACCCTGGATAGGAGCGTCTGCTCAATGACTCAAATGGAAATGGCAGACGTCTATGAGTGTCCCTGTGGGGATGTCAGTCCACAGCGCCGCTAGAGGCTGGCGTCAGCGAGATCTCTTCTGGACACAGAGAGGGGTGACTCCGCGTGACCCTACACCAGTGATCCTATTCGGCCCTGATCTTAGCACACCTGTGACGGGCAGGAAGTCCAGCCACGGCACCTAATAACTTGTCAGGGTCCTGACGTGTCCGGTCCCCAGGCCTGATATGGGCAAGGCCTGCGTTATTGTGCCATCGACCACCATCCCGGACTGCCTTATTAGGTGGGTCGCGAGGCCCGGCATGACACATCCAATGCATTTAGCCAGCGGACATTTTGAGACTCCACCCTGGGGCACAGATCTGTCCCCCACAAACTCAGCACTTTCGAAGCCACCGCAGTCGTTGGCCGTACAGCGATGAAACTTTATTATCACAGACGGTGCTCATGCAGCCGTTGAACACGATCTGTACAAATTTTACCTGGCTATGTACCCTTATTTCTATTTAATTACAAATCAAACGGTTCACCTCACGCACACAAAAATATGTTAACTTCTGTCTTTTCGGCTGCTATTTAAATGTCTTTATTAAATTAACGTCCATCTTTTTTCATCCATACTGACCCCGCACTGGGTCCTTATCCCAATCCTAAACCCCACACTGAGTCCTAATCCTCACCCAAACACTGAGTCCTAATCCTAACCCTAACCCCTGTTCCAGCTGTTGTTAAATAGGTTCTAGGGCCATAAACGCAGGGTCGCTTCAACACTACCCAGGAGGGGCCATTGTAACAGTCTTAAAAGGCAGCTAAAAATCTGCTTCCCAGAAATCCCACCTGTAGGTCATTAATGCCCTGGAGGTAAATGTCACCGGGATTATTCCTAGGAGCCTGAAGACAAAGAAACGCTTGGGTGCGCCAGGTTACCTCAGTAGTCTGAGGGGGTCGAGGTTAAAAGAGGAAGACTGCTAAATCATTTTTTTTTTGGGCACTTTGATTCTTTAGATCGTGTCAGATTTAGGCAAAACGTGAAACGACCCATGTTAACGAGGTAAATCAATTCCCCGGTAATCAAGCAGAGGAAACCTTGGTGTCTTAATAACGGTTGGAACCAATGGAACAAATGGAACAGGCTCAAAAGCGTCTCATGACAGAAGATAGGATTACAAAAATGTAGTTTAATAAACGTTTGTCAATAGAATAGTATAAAGCTGACGTATATATAATGACCATTTTAGGTTTTATACGAAGTCAAAAATGCATATACAATCTGGCAACTGGAAAACATTTCCTTAAACACATATTTTAATTGTTTACTGAGGAGTAAACAATATCATGGTGTGAGAATAATCTCTTCACTGAGGTGAAATCAAGTGTATAAAATATGATTTCCAGGATTTTGTTTCTGAAAATATTATTTCACTAACCTGCTGGGTTCACTTCAATGAATTCCTCTTTAAATTCTAGAAAAATTCTACACACACATTATAGATATTAGCAATCAAATTAAATGAAAATACACTCTACAAAATCCTATAACGTATGTATATATAAGACTTAATAACAATGGAATATCGTAATACTTTATACTTCACAAAAGTTTTTGTACAGATAACTATTAATTGATTGTTATTTGTCGGTATTTACTGTGATCAATTATATCTTCTAGTTGACAAAAACAATTCTAGAATATTCTACCGTGAGTTGTACCAACAACCACCACGCACTCCATTTGACAACACGTAATCAAATAGGATTATCTGTTTCAGTCAAAAGAATGACGTATATTTCAGATCAGAAATCAGATCAGAAAACTCTTATACAATTAACAAGTAAGCGAGGCCTCAATAGTGAAAAAAACATAACAATGATTGAGTTAAAAACAGAACAATTACTTTGGGAAAAGTTTACTTTGATTAAAATGTACCTAGCAAGAACTTCTGTCAATGCATAATTCTCAGAGAGTTTAAGTTTAATAGAAACATTAGCCAATAAGTAGAAATATAACATATTGTGTGAATTTCCTTATGGTTTGTTTGTGTGTTTGTGTAAAGTGGACTCGTGCTAAAAACTCTTTTTTTGGGGGACAAACTGAAAATGAGACAGAAGAAAAGGTGTGAGGAGAATTCAAAGAAATGAGGTGGGATTCCTCCTGGTCCTCGTCTTACCTGAGCTGTCACTCTTCCCTTTACCGTTCCGTCCCGGTTCCGTTTCGCCCGGAGACATCGTCTGTCGGCCAAAGTCCCCAGAGGCATAGGACACACCTGCTGGATCACGCCCTCGGCCCAGACTCGGGTCGGCGTTGGAGCCGCACAGACCGGAGGCTTGGCTGTCCTGCGGGGGCGAGCAGTGCCCGTGCCTGGTGCCGGGCGAGGGCATCGGGGGAATGTGCCAAGAGGTCTGGTGGGTCTGGTGCTGCGGGTGGTGCTGTGGGTGGTGCTGTGGGTGGTGCAGCGGGTGCGGATGTCCTCCCCGATGGTCGTGTTGCTGCCCTCCGTACGCCCCCTCCTCCCCGGGTCCGGAGAACGGAGACGAGGAACCGGGCAGGTCGGGGTAGGAGACGTGGTCGGAGCGTCCGTGCAGCGCCAGCGGGGACCGGGCGTAGCCGGGGTGGGTGTGGGGGCCCTGGGCCGGGGCGTGGGGGCCACGCAGGCACCCGAAGAGCGAGTGATCCATCACGGCGCTCCGGGAGATCCACCCGGCGGACGAAACCCCCCTCCCCACCCAGGAAGCCACCTCACACCGGACCGCAGAGCGCTAGCGATCACGAACGCAGAGAAGGACCGTAGCCGGCTGCGCGAGGCCCGGAAGGACCGGGGAGTCTCAACTCACGGCTCTCCTCCCGCACCTCTGGCGAGCCCCCCACGCGTTAGTTCCCAGGGAGGCTGAGGGGAGACGGAACCCGTCGTGTTGAAAGGAAGGGCCTCTGGTAATCCGGAGCACGCGGCCCGTTGCCAGGCACAGAGCGGGTGAACACAGGCTGGGCTCGGCTGGAGGTCGGGTGTCAGCCTGCAGAGAGGGAGAGAGACGCCGGACTGAGAGGAAAGGCAGATGAGAGGAGAGACAGCCGCGACCAGAGTGGTTGCAGGGAAGTAGTGAGCGAGGGAGAGCGAAAAAGAGAGAGGGTGGGAGGAGGACGAGGAGGGGGGGGGGGGGTGATATATATATATATATGTAGGGTGTAACCTGAGAGGGAGTCCGGGTCACTCGTGCAGTGGCTTGCTGCTAGGCTACTGAGTGCATGCATGCGATCCTCTTCCGAAATCGCAACGCACAATCAGTCTTCATCTTTTCTTTAGCTTCGCCTCTGGGGAAGGAGGCCCTGCTTACTGTGGAGCCACCAGGCCTGCTGGCGTACTTCCTGTGAGCTGGAGGGTGGCGTCACACTTCAGGGGTTGGACGGTTCAGGGGTTCAACACCCCAAAATGATTTGCTGTGTGTGTGTGTGTGTGCGTGTGAGGGTGTTTCGTATACATGGGCTGGTGTTTTGCTTTTGAGTGAAGGTAGTTTGAAAAGATGTCCACTGTATCAGTTCCAATACTCAACATCTAATTGCATTCTGGAGTAACTTTTTAAAAACGTATAAATCTGTGCATTTACATTACCAAGGTACTAATTATTTAACCCTATGTCATTCAAAAATGTCTAAGTGGTTTAGGTCAACGGAAACGTTTCACAACTTAATATAAATGCTATACAATAAAATGTGTGTTATGTTATGTTTTTCGTCAATATGATTCATTTGGTGTTTCTTTTGAGAAGCTTTTCATATTCATTTAAAGTATGTCAATGACATTTGTATTAAGGAAAAATAATACACAAATATTCCAGAAAATGTGATACTAAAAGGGTTGTAATATGAGTTAAAAAACTTTAGGATCAGGGAGTCCAAGTGCAGAAGAGGTTCCCAACTGGGGGTACAAGGACCATGAGGTTCCCAACTGGGGGTACAAGGACCATGAGGTTCCCAACTGGGGGTACAAGGACCATGAGGTTCCCAACTGGGGGTACAAGGACCATGAGGTTCCCAACTGGGGGTACAAGGACCATAAGGTTCCCAACTGGGGGTACAAGGACCATGACAAAAAACAAATACCTACAGTGGCTCATGATCACAATCATGATTTAACAAATACTGGTAAAATAATACAAAATGTATTATGAGGTGCCACATGTAACACATTATGTGTGTATACAGTATGTGTATGTTTGGTATTTTCTACAGTATGTGTATGTTTTGTATTTTCGACAGTATATGTATTTTAGGCAGTGAATACTCTTTATCTGTTTTGGAATAGATTATGTGTGTTTGGTATTGTTTTTTATAATTAAAAGCATGATCCTATTTCTAAACATACATACAGTATATAACAAATCAGGCATTTTAGATTATTTTTACATAATAAAATGGTTGGTTCAAATCGTGAATGCTAATTTGTTTAACGCTGTGATATATAGTACTAAATGTCAAGACCAAAATAACAAAAGTTCTAATTGGGTTTGTATCTTGTCTATAATATACCAATAAATCACCTCAGGGACGTCAATGGCCAATGTAGCATAGCTAAGCGCTATATCCACACAGCATTGTTTAGTTGTGGTATATGATATATATATATATATATATTTCACACCCTTCAGTAACTGGTGGTTACATGAATTTTGATAATATCTGTCATTTCAATAATTCCAGACTACACCATTTCATTTTCTACCATAAAGAATCTTCAGAAACCCCTACATCCATTGTTTATGTCCACACTACTACAGTCCACACGCTTTTGAAAGTCATACACCGTATGTCAGCTCCCTGGCCGACAGGTGAGCGTGGTGAAGAACGAACCAAGGCACACCAATCCCGGCACTGGGAGGAAATAGTTTTAACAGACTTGGAGAGAGTCTGCTCTCCACCCGTTGGAGCAGATCCCACAGAGAGCAGCGCCCATGCAAGTAGACCCATCCGGCCCCACCGCATCCAGCCAGCACACGGCTCCACGCCCCGAGGAGGAACACTGCGTTTACTCTACAAATTAGGCCAATTAGTAGTTGTGTAAAGTAATCCCTGGGTTCAGGTCCTCGCTGGGTATTAATGCTCATATGGTATCGTTTCGGTGGGGCACCGAGGCGGGTGTAGCACAGGCGTGGGTGTAGTCGTTGCTCCAACGGCGCTGGCGGCCCCCCCAGTAGCCCCTCTATCACCGCGAAAGACTCCCAACCCTCCGTATCTAATGTCCTGCTGCTAATCTGGCCGCCCCCTCCCTCGGGGAAAGGGATTCTCGACAGGTGAGTCCTTGTACATTTTTCCCCACTGCAGACCGTGGCGTGTGTGTGTGTGTGTGTGTACATGCTGCCTCCATAGACGGTGATTATGATGTGAGGCATTTGACCGCATGTGTTAGATCACACAGAAACCTGGCTTTGTCAATCTGTCTGGGTCTTCAGTGTGAGGAGGGCAGTGTGAGGAGACATATTAAATAGACCTGGCGTAGCACTAGAGTAGCATTCGAGTAGCACTAGAGTAGCACTTGATTAGCACTAGAGTAGCAGTAGAGTCAGACTAAAATGCAATGCATCACAAACAGTACAGTGGCCGTTCTCCACAGCTCGATTTTCTTGGGATCTACAATTAAAACAGAGTGTCTGATTTATTGTGTAATCCAATGATTTTACAGACAGATTTCTCATGTTAAATTTGAGTTGGACTCCAGTAAAACGTCTCCAACGTGCGAACGTTTATACAGATTTCTTGCAGGCTGCTACGTTTCTTTGTTTTATACAAGGAATCCCTTTGAACTTCAATTTAAATACAGTCTGACGTCGGAAAAAAGGCTACATATTATTTTAATGAGTTTTAAAATGTCAACTTTCCAAATGAAGAACAGTAATGAAAGCCTAACTCTGGTTGCTCCTATTCCTTTACAGTGGTACTTTTAGTGTTGATCCTCAAAGAGAGTTTCACTGCATCATTTCTCACTAAGTTACCAACTAACTCTGTGTTTTTGTGACAGAAGAAATAGAGTGGGTGTCGGAGAGAGTGTGACTAAATGGGCAACCCTCTGTCAGCCATCAGACAGATTCAACAGCCGTCGTGTAGATCCTGCTTGTAGATCCAAGCAGTCTTCCTTCTGTAGATCCAAGCTTCACAGAGATGAAACAAAAATGCAATTGCATGTAGACATTTCAAGCGTTCATTGTTTTTTAATGGTACAGTTATAATTCAGGTATTGTTTAAGTTTCCAAGTAATTTTTAATTGCATTCCATTAATTATTTTTTTTTTTAAGAAGAAGACAAAAAACACTAAATAACATCCCACTGTCTTGCACTTGCTTTACTATAGAATAGTATGGTGTTGTCCCGAGCCTGTTTAGTTTTGATTGTTTGAACCGGCATTAGCTGATGCCTGGACAATAATTATGTTTCACATAAAAATGTAGAGTAAAATACATAGATAAAGATATGACATGCAGAACAATAGAAACAGAGTAAACATTTAGAGGGACTCAATTGAAAATAAGATAAGTCATTACTGTTTGTTTGTTTGTTCGTCTGGGTGTGGCTTTGTGTGGCTGGGTGTGTTCTTCATTTTGTTGTTTGTTCATCAAAAGTTTGGTTTCCTTGAGTTTCTTCTGGGGATGGATGAGTCCATGTTGACCAGCTCTCTTGAGAATATAGCACTGTGCATACACTCTCTTCTTTTTTAGGTTTGGGAACCGTGAATAAAACCCCTGGTTGCCTTGTTGGGTAATTATGGGTGACTGATTGCTAGGTTGTATAAGTGTAGAAAGAATCACGGTAATATTTCTAATACAACTACAACGTGATGCTGTCAGACAGGAAGGACTGGCCAGTAAGCGGTTATTGTTGTCCGTGTCAGTTCTTAAAGGGCGTGAACAACGGTCATTTGATAACATTTTCACAGGACAATGTTTTGGGAAATAAAATCTTTAGAGCTGGAAAATAAATGGCTCTCTGTCTATAATCTGTTCTGATGCTAACTGGAACTCTTGGAGTCACTGGCTTTGGGGGCTGACATTTAGAGGGGAATAGTCCAATTTGGCTGACAAAGCAGCGAGCCACACTTTAACCCACGCTGCAGCTGTACATGGGCCACTGGTGTGGGGGCGAGGGGGGGGGGGGGGGGGG
>JACXGK010015093.1:0-10812 GCA_016801125.1 Novumbra hubbsi | reverse complement strand
GGCTGACCACCACACATGGGACTGATCAAGTGACCCAGGAAAAGGAGAGGAGGGGGACTGGCCAGAAGGGTCCGGCAGACTTCCTGGCACCGGACACAACAACACCATTCTCATCTCCCTTGGAAGAGGTCACCAGATGGTTCACCCCAGGGCTGGGGGCTGCCCACGAGACGGACACTCAGAAAACACGCGCAGAAACGTCTATGCAATTGTGTGTGCGCGCAGCAAATTGTATGCATTGACTGTGTGGGAAGGGGGGCTATTTAAAGGGGTCCGATGTGAACGGACTTTAGATCTACATGTCCGGCGAGACAGATCTCCGGGTGCGCATTCGTAATAAAGGTGTATGATTTGGGAAGACTTGAACGGCGTGGACATTCTCTGATTTGCAACCCGGGGGGAAACTTTAGTTCCTACAATATTCACAATAACTACCAACCTGTATTACTCCGCGACGCTCCTGCCGTAATGCTGCAAGCGGTGCGGCTTTGTAGTTTACCGAAGTTGTACTAAAACATTTTGACTTAGCGCCGTGAGTGCCTTGTACCACACAAAATCGCTTAGTGGTCAGTAAGCAACACCAGAATTAAACCATTTATACAGTGGGGCCAAAAAGTATTTAGTCAGCACCAATTGTGCAAGTTCTCCCAGTGAAAAAGATGAGCGAGGCTTGTAATTTTCATCATATGTACACTTCAACCATGACAGACAAAATGAGGAAAAAAATCCTGAAAATCACATTGTAGGATTTTTTATGAATTTAATTGCAAATTATGGTGGAAAATAAGTATTTAGTCACCTACAAACAAGCAAGATTTCTGTCTCAACAAAAGTTTATCTCAATTCTTTGTTGTATACCCTTTATTGGCAATGGCAGAGGTCAAATGTTTTCACAAGGTTGTCACACACTGTTGCTGGTATTTTGGCCCATTCCTCCATGCAGATGGGGCTGTTGCTGGGCAACACAGACTTTCAACTCCCTCCAAAGATTTTCTATGGGTTTGAGATCTTGAGACTGGCTAGGCCACTCAAGGACGCTGAAATGCTTCTTACGAAGCCACTCCTTTGTTGCCCAGGCGGTGTGTTTGGGATCATTGTCATGCTGAAAGACCCAGCCACGTTTCATCTTCAATGCCCTAGCTGATGGAAGGAGGTTTTCACTCAAAATCTCACGATACATGGCCCCATTCATTCTGTCCTTTACACGGATCAGTCATCCTGGTCCCTTTGCAGAAAAACAGCCCCAAAGCATGATATTTCCACCCCCATGCTTCACAGTAGGTATGGTGTTCTTTGGATGCAACTCAGCATTCTTTGTCCTCCAAACATGACCAGTTGAGTTTTTACCAAAAAGTTCTATTTTGGTTTCATCTGACCATATGACATTCTCCCAATCTTCTTCTGGATCATCCAAATGCTCTCTAGCGAACTTCAGACGGGCCTGGACATGTACTGGCTTCAGCAGGGGGACACGTCTGGCACTGCAGGATTTGAGTCCCTGGCGGCGTAGTGTGTTACTGATGGTAGCCTTTGTTACTTTGGTCCCAGCTCTCTGCAAGTCATTCACTAGGTCCCCCCGTGTGGTTCTGGGATTTTTTGCTCACCATTCTTGTGATCATTTTGTCCCCACAGGGTGAGATCTTGCGTGGAGCCCCAGATCGAGGGAGATTATCAGTGGTCTTGTATGTCTTCCATTTCCTAATAATTGCTCCCACAGTTGATTTCTTCAAACCAAGCTGCTTACCTATTGCAGATTCAGTCTTCCCAGCCTGGTGCAGGTCTACAATTTTGTTTCTGGTGTCCTTTGACAGCTCTTTGGTCTTGGCCATAGTGGAGTTTGGAGTGTGACTGTTTGAGGTTGAGGACTGGTGTCTTTTATACTGATAACAAGTTCAAACAGGTTCCATTAATACAGGTAACAAGTGGAGTTGGCCTTAACCCTATTTCCTCCTGTAAGCCACTCTAGATTTCAAAATGTTGTTTTTACTTTTTCTTGTTTTCCTGACTTTTTTGGTTTTATCTCTTTCCTTCCCTCTGTGCTATTTGTATTCTCCAACATGCACACTCGCACACAAGCACGCACTCACACACCCACCTTCCCCTTAACATAGCCACCCACAACAGCCTACATAATTTCCTTTGTGTTAAAAAAATCTCTCTGAAAGATTCAGTTTCAACTTTCTGTTCTCATTTGTGAGCTCTCTCATTCAGGGAGAGCAAGGTCAAGCCAGTGCGAGAGCAGCACTGAAGGGTAATATTGCTCTCATCCTATTCAATCGGATATGAATTTGTAAAATAACAATGATCCACATAAAAAATTAATCCTCTGTCACACAGAAAGTAAAAAATGTATCTGTCTTTGTAGGATATGTTAGAAAACCTTACTGACAGGTAACACATAAAATGTATACGGCACTGTCGATAAGGTACCTAATATCACCCATTTTATTTTTTGCTGTGAAAATTCTGTTAATAGAGCAAATATGAGTAAAGTTCTGCTGAAATTCTAGCAACTTAAAAAAATGTATACTTGTGAGAATCAGAAGCTTGGCCATTGTTATTCTTAAATACGGAACAGCTAGAAACTTACCAAACCGCATTTGGTAAGGCGGATCACACCTCCATTCTTCTCCTACAGACAACATCTAAAACAGGACAAAGTGGCTTATAGAGCAGTTCATCACTGGAAAGAGGATGTTCTGTGCAACTGACAGAGACAGTGAGTACCTCAGCATATATTTCCAAGTGCATCAATGATGTGGTCCAGGCGCTAAATGTTAGGACCTGCCCCACCCAAAAGCCCTGGGTTAATGGTAATGTCCGAGCTAAGCTCAGAGCACTGCCATCTGCCTGACGTTCCGGGGACCTGGAGGCTTTGAGGAGGTCCAGATATGACCTACGGAAGGACATTAGAGATGCATAAAGAGAACACAGGGATAAGTTGGAGTCTCACTACTATGTCTCCAACCCCAGATGCATGTGATGTGAACTGAAACACATCACAGACTATAAAGAGAGAAACAGCAATGACGCTAAACCTGCCGCCTTTAATGCATGGTTTGAGGTGACCAACACCATTTCTTGTGGAAGACTGAGGACCAGGACAACTGCACTCTGTCTCTAGCCATGGCTGACACGAGGAGAGCTCTTCAAAGATTGAACCCACGGAAGTCACCATGGCCAAATGTTATTCCAGGCCGCGTCTGCAGTGGGTGTCCTGACCAGCTAATCAACCACTCCTTGACCTCTGTGGAAACCTAATGTTTCCCCCGGGTTGCAAATCAGAGAATGTCCACGCCGTTAAGTCTTCCCAAATCATACACCTTTATTACGAATGCACCCGGAGATCTGTCTCGCCGGACATGAAGATCTGAAGTCCGTTCACATCGGACACCGTTTATGTAGCCACACAATGCATAGAAGTTGCTATGCACACACAGTCAATGCATAGAAGTTGCTGCGCGTGCTTCCTGAGTGTCCGTCTCGTGTCGCAGCCCCCAGCCCTGGGGTGAACCATCTGGTGACCTTTTCCAGGGTAGATGAGAATGGTGTTGTTGTGTCTGACGCCAGGAAGTCTACAGGACCCCTCTGGCCGGTCTCCCCTCCTCTCCTTATCAGTCCCATGTGTGGTGGTCAGCCTAAAAGTTAATCTATAGGTTTCCATGCACAAAATGTCCGTTGTCTTAATCTCCTAACTTCCTGACCCCCCCCCCCCTTCTTATGGCATGTCCCAAGTAACTTATTAACCCTTCGCCTTACTACTTCTTATAACGAATTCCACACCTCCTTCATCATGAAATGCTTTGAGTTGTTGATAAGAGGTTGATAAGAATGATGCATCTGAACGAATCTCTGAATTAACACCAGCCAATGATATTTTGTTTTTAGGTCTAAACCCCACTTTATTCTTTCACGATTTGTTGCTGATACAAAGGGAATTACAAGGTTTGGATCCGATAACATTGTGCAGGAGAAAGAGCTTCACAACGTTACCACTGGTGACAAGTGGTAGACAAAATATCAACGCGGAAGTGGACCCTGGCGCGATTAGCTGCCACTGCTTTCTGCCTTTTCTCCCAATTGTGTGTTTTGTTGCTGTCCTTCTGCTTCTTATCGGTGTCAGAGTAGGGAATTTATTGGCAACACACTCAGCAACTTGCCTCCCTTTGATGGACTAACCAGAATATATTGACTGTTAATTACCTTAATCCTAGGTTGCTGATCTCACGGCCTTGTTGCCATTATCTCCTGTGTTTTCCTGGTCACCGACGTTTAAATAAATCGTTGGCCACAATGATGATCAACAGATCGTTTCTATGGATTGTCCTTGTCTGGATCACTCTATCATCCATACTTGACCCTGTTTCACAGATTCTCCAATACTCAATGGATGAACTTCTCTAGCTACGACCCCACCTGTCCGGATCACCCTCAGTGTTACATCTTTACATGGATTTGTCGCCGTAAAAATATCCACAGTGGCTCCGGATGGAAATTCAACATTGATTACAATGTTCTGGTCATCATCACCTCGTCCTCCGAGAAAGCACGACCGTGTTGTCAACCATGGTGTGCTGGCTAACCTAGCCAGGTCAGCCAGCGCTAATCTCGGTAACACCAGCATCTCCGTTGGGCTATTCAACATCTGCTCGCTCACCAACAAGGTCTACCTGGTCTACGATATTCTACAGGACAACAAACTCGACTTTTTATGCCTGACTGAAACCTGGCAGTGGCAAAAGGACTACACACAGCTCAACGAGACTGTGCCACCTAATTGTTCACAAGGACATATATGACAACCACATACTGCTCAACAAGGATGCCCTATCAACAGCTAAATCCAAATTCTACACATTTAATTTCATCTGGCGAAGAGAACACTAAAGCCCTGTGCTCCACAATCAATAAAATCTTGCGACCACCAAGTACACCCCCCCCCCATCTGCATTCAATTTCTCAATGTAATAGTTTTATTTCATTTTTCAAAACCAAAATAAAAATATTCACCAACAGCTCCCCTACTCACAAAATACGGACAACAGTGCACTCCCTCCCCCTTCTTCTGGCCCCCCCTTACTTGACTATCTAGGTACCAACTCCCAAAATTTAAATCATCCACCTGTCGGCTTGACCCCCCACCCTCCAAGTCAAAACCTTTTTACCTTCCCTCTCCTCTTTCATAACTAACATCATCCACTCCCTTATCTCTGCTCATATCCCTTCTTCTCTCAAAACAGCTTCAATAACTTCAATACTTAGGAAGCCTACTGCAAATCCCAACAATAATTTCTGACCCATTTCCAACCTTCCATTTATCTCGAAAATCTGTTGCAGCACAGGTCCACAAGCATCTCAACAACAATAAACTATACGAACAGTTCCAATATGGTTTTCGCCCTTTACACAGCACAGAAACAGCATTAGTAAAAATTACCAATGACCTACTGATGCTGACTCCGGTTTCCTCACCATACTTATCCTACTCAATCTGACTTCTGCCTTCAACACCATCTCTTGCAATATCCTCCTTGACCGTCTAGCCTCCATTGGTATTGTCAATACATCACTCATCTGGTTTACATCCTACCTCTCTGGCCACACTCAGTTTGTACAACTTAAACATTTCCAATCACAACCCTCCCCAGTCACCTGTGGTGTTCCCCAGGGCTCAGTCTTGGGGCCCCTCCTTTTTATTATTTATTTACTTCCTCTAGGTTTTATCTTTAGGAAATATATTATACAAATTCACTGCTATGCGGATGACACCCAGCTCTACCTGTCCACCAAACCCAATTCCACGCTCCCCCCATCTTGACTGTTTAGATGATGTTAAAACCTAGTTTGCCCATAACTTCCTCAAACTCAATTGTGATAAAACAGAAATTCTCCTTGTTGGCTCCAAATCCACCCTGGCAAAATGTCCCAATTTCTCAATTACCATTGACAACTCCAAAGTCCCTCCTTCCCCTCAGGTAGAGAGTTTGGGTGCATTCTTGATAGCACACTTTCTTTTGAAAAACACATCAATAATCTCACACGGTCTGCCTACTTCCACCTACGCACTATCCACCGTCTTTGTCCATCATTCACACCCAACAACACTGCTATTCTTTCCACGCACTCGTGACCTCCCGTATTGATTATTGTAATTCCCTTCTCTCTGGTATACCACACAAGTCCATCCATAAACTACAATTGGTTCAGAACTCAGCTGCCCATATTATCACCAAAACCCCAACCACTCCTCAAGCAACTGCACTGGCTCCCTGTCCAATATCGTATTGATTTTAAGATTCTTCTCCTCACATTTAAAAGCCCTCCACAATCTTGCTCCTCCATACCTCTCTGAACTCCTCCAGATTTACACTCCATCCAGAACTCTTCGATCCTCTTCTTCCTCCCTGCTTTCTATTTCTTCTGCCCGTCTCTCCACGATGGGGTTGAGAGCTTTCTGTCATTCTGCCCCTCGTCTCTGGAACTCTCTCCCTCTATCCATCCGTACCTTACAGTCTCTACCCACCTTTAAAGCCGCCATCAAAACTCACCTATTCCGGCTGGCCTACCCGACATAACTCCACTGTCCATCAAATTTGGATATGTTGCTTTTTAATTTTATATCTCTAATTGTAAAATAATTTTTCTTCTATTTACATTTGCCTGTTTTAACGGTTCTATTGCTTATGTTAACTGTAAGTTGTCCTTCAGTGCTATGAAAGGCACCCATAAATATAATGAATTATTATTATAAGTGCAGATGACGGTTGCGGTACAATATGTTGCGTTAACACTAGATGCGCCGAGCCATTGTTACCCCCCTAAACTGCCGTTGGGGCAAAATCTGCCCTAGAGTCTACAGACAGGGCCGTATTTGCTGACACTTAATGGTCGCTAGATGGCGCTTCTTGTACGGATCTAAAGTCAAGGCCGAAACTTTTGGGTTTGTCTTGCGTCAAAGTGTTTTGATTCAGTGTTGCTTCGGTTTCTAGATAAGGGCGTAACGATTGCAGTACCTACAATGTGTAAAGATGCCGGTCTGGCCAATGTTTGAGTTATGTTTTCAATTTCACAATAAATCGACCTGCTCACAAAACCCAAATATCACTGAATAAAACAAGTGACATTTGCAAAGTAAATTAGGAACAAAGTAGGAACATCAAACAAACCAATTGAAAAACAAACTTAAAAAACAGGCAGGAAAGTGGCAGAGAAAATAACACATAATATAACCTATAGAATTCATTCTACATAGTAGCCTAACCTTCATTTTCAATCAGCTCCCTGAAAGGAGGAGCTATTAAAATTACAATGTTTGAAACATTCATGAAAATTTAATGGGTGTGTGTAATTAGTGGATACTCTAATAGGTTAGTCTTAGGCAATTGCATTGTGCTTAGGGTTTGTTTGTTTGAGCAAGTAAAAAAATGCACCCATCCCCCACCTAAAGACTGCATCGCAAATCAATACCTATGGTGTCAAGTCGCTAACATGTCTGGCAGAGCTTACGAGTTTGGTTCCCTGAACATTGAACGCTGACTTTACATCTTCTTTTCGCAGACGCATAACAATATTGTCGGCTAACCGCTGACCAGCCGGCCTACTTTCATCTTTCCATAAATAGCGATGTGCGTTCAACATGTATTTTGTTTGTTACCCACAATTGATTTCCAAATGGGTCCGGTTTATTGGCCATGTATTGTGTAAAGTGTCACTGCGCCTTGTTAGGAAAAAGATGTTCATCTACTACATGTATGTTCTCACTGTACAGTTTTTCACAAACTAATCGAATACCTCCGATATCATTGCAAATGTATCAGTCACAAGGCAGGCAATTCTTGTGGTCTTGTCATCAAAGTGCATGATATCTCTTTTTTTGGCCGACCAATAATCATAGAGTTTCATGCTTTTATCACCATTAACACATCTCAAATAAATAAGACCCACAAATGCATTTAGTTCTGCATTTGTCAATTTGAACATGTTTCTGTCTGCATTATTTGCTTAGTTTGTCTGTGTCAATCAAACACTTTAGACTACTCAGTGGACTCAGTATTTAAAATTATTAGGGTTACTTCCGTAAGCTATATGCTTTATTTTGTCAGAAGATAATTCAAACTCATCCATGTATATTTTCAATTAGAAAAATACCAAACATTTCGAAATAACTTTATTATTAACTGTGCAGGTGGTGCAGTGGTTAGGGTGTACCGCTTCTAAACCCAGGGTTCATGGTTCAGCTCTTCTTGTCTGCTGCAGCTTAAAATGTGCTTTTATGTTTCCTTATTTTGCGTATGCATGCAATACACGTCTGTACATTTTCCAATTATCCCCAATTTTTTGGAGTAACCCAAATTGCGACATCTGCTGAAAAGGCAAAAAGGCAAAATAGCCAAAATCTCAAACCAGTATTTGAAAAACAAGATTTCTGCCTGCTGTGTCTGGCCTTCAGATGATCGACAAGGCCATCACCTCATATGGGTGGGTAAGGTACCTAGAGTCAGTAGATTCCTGCTCCAGAGATGCACACTGGACTGGCTTTACTCATTTATCTATATTACAAATGGGAGAACAATCTTCAGAAACTGCCGTTCTGGCTGCTTGCTTCATAATCCCCGTGGTGCCATCTTGAGCCCCGCTCTTGCACCAAGATGAGTGTGATAGATGTCATGCTTCCTCTTGCAATCTCACTCATACGTTTGCCCAACGCCCCACTCTACTTCTTTAATAGGACTCTACTAAGTCTTGTCTGAGGTGCTTGGTGTTCAACTGCACCGACTCCCCAGCTGACTGTTTTTGGCATACATTAAATCATAAGCAGGTTGACATTGTGGCATTTACTTCTTTTTAATTGTTCTAAATTGGAAATCGTCTCACCCCCTCTTTCAAGGGGTCAAGGATGTCATGTTTTTCCTGCAGCTGGAAAAATTCCCTCTTAGGGGTTGTTCTGCCAAATTCGCAAAACAATGGCAACCCTTCATGTCTTATTTTATATGATTTGTGGCAACCAGGGAGTTCAGACAGGGGGTGGAACAGACACCCCCATTAAACGGTGTCCGATGTGAACGGACTTTAGATCTTCATGTCCAGTGAGACAGATCTCCGGGTGCATTCGTAATAAAGGTGTATGATTTTGGAAGACTTAACGGCGTGGACATTCTCTGATTTGCAACCCGGGGGAAACATTAGGTTTCTACAACTTGGGGGCTCGTCCGGGATCAGAGGGTGTTCATGCTAATTGACGAACCAGAGCCTCCAGAACTTCCAAACGATTTTTTGCCATGTCAACTTAAAGAGGTAAGCAGTGCCTGTTTTTTACAAAAACAAATCTGTGTATTGGCTATTGTAAAATTTTGAAAATCGTTTGTGAAATGTATGAAGAGTGTTAATTTAAGTCTCCAAATTTGAGACCTGCACAAGCGGGGACGTGCTGTGCGAACTAGGGGTTTGAGGCCCGAGGATTAACCTCGAACAGTTAAAGTCCAGCACCAGAGGGGCGTCTCTGGGCGAATTAGAGGTATGAAGTCCTGGGAACTGAATTCCCAAACTGCCCGGAAGTGACTTTTCCAAAGTTATATAGTCGAATATAAATGAACGGTTAGGTGTAGAGGCCTGGAGAGTTGGGGCAACTCCAAAGTGGAAAATCCTAGAAGTAGTGTATCAAACTCTGGGTCGACGAATGCAGAGGCCGCGCTGAAACAAATTATTCGGTGAGGATCACTGGGCTGGATTACCCGGAGAGTTGGGGATCTCCGAATTACCACATAGAGGTTCGAGGCCTGAAATTTTAAGATATTTCGAACAAGTGGTTGATTAACCCTCCTAGCCCGAAAAATTTCATAACTATTCATAACTCCGGATTGCCTAAAGATAGAAGCCTACGGTCTTTTTCCCGTTGTAGAGGACAGTTGTCCGAAAAGAATAACGTGTCGAAGGTCTATCTTTCGTTAAGGGAAAGCCTTTCAAATCTCGACTACAACAACACGAAAAAAATAAATAAAAAAAAATTGCACGTGTTGCATTTCGATTCATATCTCCGGAAATATTAAAGATAGAAGCCTATGGTTCTTTTTAAGTTGTAGGGGAGAATCTAATGCAACGTATAACATGTCGTTTATGTATTTCTGCAAAGAAGAAGCCTTCCATATCTGGACTGAAACCTCTTAGAGGCAATTCTGGGTCGAAAAGCGCACCTGTTACATATCTATTTATATCTCCGGAATTATTAATTATGGAAGCCCACGGTTTTTTTCATGATGTAGGGGACATTCAGCTGCAAAGAATGACATGTCGTTTGTGTATTTCTGTAAAGTAGAAACCTTCCAAATCTCGACCACAATAACACTGTTTTTCATGATGGCAAAGAAAAAACTATTCCTTTCTTCAGGGGTTAATCTGATCTGATCTGAATTTGAATCTGTTTTGATTTTTGGATTAAATGATCCATCACACTGATACAGGGATCCTAAATTGTCAATTTTGGTTGATATTGTACAATTTTCGGAAGCAATAATGCAGAATACTTGTATATTATGTTACATTTTTTGGTGTGGTTTTGAACCCCTGGTGATGTCCATATGTGACATAATCAGCCTTACCTATTGGAGAATACTTTAGCCTTCTCAATAAAAGCAACTACATGTCAACATACGTTTTTTGTATTCTCTTCACATATTGTTACTAAAAAACTCATTAAGTCTTCTCAAACAATGTTAACTATTCATCCTTCTTTCAGTTATGGGGTTTCAGAGTCCAAAATGTAATGGACATCATTCTAAAACAAAGGATAACCTCCTGAGAGGTCAAAAGGTCAAG
>JACXGK010015092.1:0-10810 GCA_016801125.1 Novumbra hubbsi | reverse complement strand
GGGGCTGTGTCTAGCGGATGGCCCGGGGCTGTGTCTAGCAGATGGCCCGGGGCTGTGTCTAGCGGATGGCCCCGTGTTGTGTCTAGCGGATGGACCGGTGCTATATGGGAAAATACACAAAAATAAATTAAGGGAACATTTATATCACACCGGCACTTGGTGAACAAAATATATTAAAGATCAGTTCGTTACAGACGATATTACTTGTCAATGGAACCCAAAATCACCCATCCATTGGTAGCATGGAGTGGTACATGCAGACAATTCAGCCCAGAAACCTGATTGGGTAGGTCCAGAAGATGGTTCTGGAACAAATGAAAGTTGGTAAGAAATGGCATTTTCTGGCATTTTATGAAGTAAAAGAAAAAGGGATACTGGTTGGTGGTTTTGGACATCCGAGGGATTAAACGTGGGGTTCTTGAGGAGGGGGGCGACACAAGCTGTATTGAAATCAAAGGGAACACAGCCAGTTGATGGGGAGGAGTTAATGAGGAAAGGTAAAAGGTCTGGAGAAGGAAGTGATAGGATCAAGAGGACAGGTTGTTGGACCCCAGACATCACTGGCAGACAGACTTTGTCAGGAGAGAGGGGAGAGAAAGAGGAAAAAGACCACAGGTGAAGAGACAAGAGATATTGCCATGGATACACTTAAGGCCACGCCCCTACTGCAAATTGGACTGAAACTAAACTAATTCCACAGTCCCAAGTACTGAGCAATCGGCTGGTACAATGACAATATCTAAATAAGCTATGTGAAAAAGACTGCACAAAATTTCTATAGGTCAAGCAAAACAATACCAGTAACAATTTAGGATTATGGAAAATAATACTTTAATATATACTTCAATTCTTGAAATTCGGTGGTCCCAGAACACAGATAAAGCACTGAGAGCCAAGATCTGGGATGGTTGCATGGAATGACACGATAAGAATGACTTATATGATAAGAAATTAATGAGTCCTTAAAAGTAGTGCACTCGGTATGGAGTAGGATACCATTTTGGAAGCTCCTGACCACATATTGAAGTGGTTAATAACAGTGCCATCCTGGTTGTCGTGCAGGTGTTTGCCCTGGGCACCAACTGTAGTGGTTGTTTAGGTCTTGGGGACCTCCAGAGTACGATCGAGCCACGCAGGATTGACGTGCTGTGTGGGAAGAAGATCATCTCTTTGAGCTATGGCACCGGCCCCCATGTGGTCATCGCTACTGCTGGTGAGATGAGACGGTCTGCGTGGCGTTTGGCGAGATGAGACGGTCTGCGTGGCGTTTGGTGAGATGAGACGTCTGCGTGGTGTTTGGTGAGATGAGACGTCTGCGTGGTGTTTGGTGAGATGAGACGTCTGCGTGGTGTTTGGTGAGATGAGACGTCTGCGTGGTGTTTGGTGAGATGAGACGTCTGTGTGGTGTTTGGTGAGATGAGACGGTCTGCGTGGTGTTTGGTGAGATGAGACGTCTGCGTGGTGTTTGGTGAGATGAGACGTCTGCGTGGTGTTTGGTGAGATGAGACGTCTGCGTGGTGTTTGGTGAGATGAGACGTCTGCGTGGTGTTTGGTGAGATCGGTGCTGCAGATGGAGTGTATTTTTGGCAGCATGCTGGATGTGTTCTCTGTGCTGCAGATGGAGAGGTGTTTGCCTGGGGCCACAATGGCTACAGCCAGCTGGGGAACGGAACCACCAACCACGGCCTGACCCCGGCTCAGGTCTCCACCAACCTGCTGAACAAGAGGGTGACGGAGGTGGCCTGTGGCTCCCACCACACTATTGCCCTCACCGTTGATGGAGAGGTAGGATGTGTCCCAAATGGGCACGCAAAGTAATCCGCTAATACAGAAGTGCACTACTTTAGACCAGAGCCTGTATTCCCTATTCCATACATAGTGTTCCTTATTGTTCATATTTCTCGCACATCCTGACTTCAACATGTAGAGAGTAGGATCCATATTGATATTTTTATTTTGTGCTAGATCATGTTCACTTTTTAAATGGAATGTCCTGTTATTGAGGCTTTACTTTCTGGAATCGCTCTTGCAGTTTTGTTGTTTAAACATTATAGCTGCATACAATTTCCTTGCAAAATTATTTGCGCCCTAAATAACTATGACCAAAAAAAGTCACTGAACCAAAACAATTCTTGTCCTTGTCCATCTGGTTGTGCTTCTGACCTGGATTATGTTTTAATAAACACTGGACACAAACCCACATGCATTTATTATTTGCTACAATTTTGCTCTTAGTGTTCACCTGACACAGCCAGAAGAGGATTGGCCACCCCTCAGAGCTTGGTTCTTCTCTAGTTTCGTCCCCTTTCAGGGAGTTTTTCCTTGCTGCTGTGCATCTACACTGTTGTGGCTTGCTCCTTAGGGTTTTAGGCTGGGTGTTTTGTGAAAGCACTTCCTGACCACGGCTGACACAGAAAGGGCTTTATGTAGAGTTCAAATTACACAACTGTGGTCCTAAAAGGAACTAAATGTTAAACTGAATATTTGTCGATCTTGAGACAGTTTTGGCAGATGACCACTGGCCAACCTGTTCATGATTATATAACTCATATTACAAATGGCAGGGTGCAGATTGTTTCCCTTTTCTACTTTCTAGTTCTGTTTAATTCCTGATTCAGTGACCTTTAGCTTTTGACCTCTTCCTGCCAGGTATTTGCATGGGGCTACAACAACTCGGGCCAGGTTGGTTCTGGGTCCACGGCCAACCAACCTACTCCACGACGGGTCAGCAGCTGCCTCCAGAACAAAGTGGTGGTGAACGTTGCATGTGGCCAGCTCTGCTCTATGGCGGTGTTGGACAACGGGGAGGTAATTCAGTGTATATTCAACTACATATTTAGCTGAACCCGTTTGACATGATGTTGGGTCGAGTCAAGAGTGTCCAAGTTTTCTACTGCAGGCTGTTTGAAACACAGGATCAAATATCTGAAAGACATTGTTTGTAGTTTTGGGCTGTTTGTGCCGGAGAGTTAAGATGTAAAAGTGGTAATCTTTTATGTTATGCTGCTTCAGCCAAGACCTACAGGTGGGGATATAACTGCATCTCTCTCCTGTGTCTGTAGACCTACGGGTGGGGATATAACTGCAACTCTGTCCTGTGTCTGTAGACCTATGGCTGGGGATATAACTGCATCTCTCTCCTGTGTCTTTAGACCTACGGGTGGGGATATAACTGCAACTCTGTCCTGTGTCTGTAGACCTATGGGTGGGGATATAACTGCATCTCTCTCCTGTGTCTTTAGACCTACGGGTGGGGATATAACTGCATCTCTCTCCTTTGTCTGTAGACCTACGGGTGGGGATATAACGGCAACTCTCTCCTGTGTCTGTAGACCTACGGGTGGGGATATAACTGCATCTCTCTCCTGTGTCTGTAGACCTACGGGTGGGGATATAATTGCAACGGGCAACTTGGTCTGGGCAACAACGGAAACCAGCAGACCCCGTGTCGGATCGCTGCTCTACAGGGAGTCACTATTGTACAGGTGCAGAAGCCTCTGAATTACTGAATGGTGGAGTGAACAGAACCACGAATAAAACAAGTCTGCTAGATCAGTCAGCAAAAACTGGTGTTTTTGAATTCACAAAATGGACCAGGAGTGGTGTTGCTGTGCCCTTAACGCCCTTAACAAGCCCTGCGAAAGCCAGGCGAATGCCTGAACGTTGACTTCCTGTTTCGTGGCTGTGCAGGTTGCCTGTGGCTACGCCCACACGCTGGCACTGACGGACGAGGGCAGCGTTTATGCTTGGGGTGCCAACTCCTACGGCCAACTGGGTACAGGGAACAAGAGCAACCAGGCTGTGCCAACGCTGATCAACACTGACAAGGAGAGGTCAGTCCCTGTTCCCTATGTAGTGTCCTAGCTGCTTAACATGGCGACTACATTCCCTATGTAGTGTCCTAGCTGCCTAACATGGCGACTACATTCCCTATGTAGTGTCCTAGCGCTTGAGGGTCTGAGGTCAGTGATAACCGCTACAGTATTTGTCCTGGCCTGATTCTTCCCTGAGTGTGTCCTGGGTGGGGGTCTGTACATTTTGGATTGGTTAGTTGTTTCTAATACCCCAATGTGGTCACGTCTCTGGCCACCCTCAGGGTCTTCTAAGGGTCCTCCAGGGCTAACCCTCGCACCGATGCAGATGCAATTTGTGAAATCTAACATGGATGATGTTTAGTGATTAATGAAGTTGCTGTTAGACTGCACAGAATTTACAAATCCCATTGCATTCCTCATAGCGGCTCACTATCCAGTGATCAGTACTTATGTGTGTGTGTGCGCGCGCGTGTGTGTGGGGGTGTGCGCGCGCGTGTGTGTGGTGTGCGCGCGTGTGTGTGTGCGTGTGTGTGTGTAGGATGGTGGAGGTTGCGGCCTGTCACACCAGTCACACGTCTGCTGCCAGGACCCAGAGCGGTCAGGTGCTGATGTGGGGTCAATGTCGGGGTCAAGCTGTGGCCTGTCCTTACCTCACACACTTCGCCAGCACGGACGATGTGTTTGCCTGCTTCGCCACGCCCGCCGTCACATGGCACCTCCTCACCGTGGGTAAGAAACTGGTACATGATACATGTATGTTTGGTAAATGTAATGATAACATTACAGTACCTCTGTAACCTACATGATACATGTATGTTTGGTAAATGTAATGGTAAGATGTTGTGTGTTACTTAGATGGCGATGACTATTTGACCGTTGCCCAGTCTCTGAAGAAGGAGTTTGACAGTCCGGACATCTCTGATCTCAAGTTCCTGGTCGATGGGAAATGTATCCATGTACACAAAGCTTTGCTTAAGATCAGGTACTTTAGTCACACCAAATATGTATGCTAACTGTTTTTGACCAATTAGGTAATCTCTTTTGCCGATTTGGCTTTGGCCAAAACACAGCCTTCATCAGAAATGATCGCACCAGCGGTGTATAAAGTACTTGAATGTCATATTTTGTGGTAAATGTACAGATATCGCAGTTTAAAGTGTCTCTGGTAAAAGTCACCTTGAGAAAATCTCTTGAGTAAAAGTCTTGAAGCTGCACATATTACATGTACATAAGTATCACAAGTATTTATCTGGTGTTAAAGGTTTCAGAAGAATTGTTTTCAATATACAAGCTTCTTTCTCCCTCCCTCCCATCACTCAACTCTCTTCTCCTCTTGCTCCCTTTATCTCTCCATCTCCTCTTGCTCCTTTCATCTCTCCTGTTCCTCTTGCTACCTTTATCTCTCCATCTCCTCTTGCTCCTTTCATCTCTCCTGTTCCTCTTGCTCCTTTCATCGCTCCTGTTCCTCTTGCTCCCTTTATCTCTCCGTCTCCTCTTGCTCCTTTTATCTCTCTGTCTCCTCTTGCTCCTTTTACCTCTCCGTCCCCTCTTGCTCCTTTTCTCTCTGTCTCCTCTTGCTCCTTTTATCTCTGTCTCCTCTTGCTCCTTTTATCTCTGTCTCCTCTTGCTCCTTTTATCTTTGTCTCCTCTTGCTCCTTTTATCTCGGTCTCCTCTTGCTCCTTTTATCTCGGTCTCCTCTTGCTCCCTTTATCTCTACGTCTCCTCTCGCTCCTTCCCTTTAATTAAAGATGGAACATTTGTGGGCTGAATCGCTGCAATAATAAATAGTGGTTCCCAAGCAGGAGAAGCAGGTAGAGGTGTGTTCAACTTGACAGCTTGCAGACATTCGGGAAGGACCTCAGTAGGTTCATGTGGTCTGCTGAACTGGCCAGGGATTCTTCCCGTGGTTTGAGTGTTGACCTGTCTTATGGTCTGTGTAAATGTATCAGGGTAAACGTATGTATAGAATGTGTAAATGTATCAGGGTAAACGTATGTATAGAATGTGTAAATGTATCAGGGTAAACGTATGTATAGAATGTGTAAATGTATCAGGGTAAACGTATGTATAGAATGTGTAAATGTATCAGGGTAAACGTATGTATAGAATGTTTTTGTCCACAGAAATATAAAACATCCAGTAAAGTACAGATGCTCCCCAAAACGACATAAGTACTAAAACAAGGTATCATTACTGTCCACCACTAAACACATCCATAATGGACATTTAACCACATGAATGTCTTTGGGCTATGAATGTCTTTAGGCTATGAATGGCTTTGGGCTATGAATGGCTTTGGGCTATGAATGGCTTTGGGCTGTCTTAATGTCTTAACATGGTTTTCTCCTGGGCTGATGTCACCAGCTCGGCGACATCATTTCCACTTTGAGCTTTTTATAATCCTTTGACACACACAGGAGGAAGTTCAAGCAATCACACCATTTTTCATACTTAAACTTAAAAAAATGTGTTGCTTAATGAACTTTACTCTGCCGTGAAAAAATTATTGCTTCTGCAAACAAAAGAAACATTGTAGTGATACATTCAGCATTCATCTTCTTAGTGAGCAGGGGTTTTCATATTGCTGCTTGACTATCCTTTCCATTTTGGCCAAGTATCATTCTTTCTTTCTTACCTGGATGTTTTTGGGTTCTGTGTGACTTTCTGGATGATTTTATACCTTGCTCTTGGAGATACTTCCTTGGTATGGCCACTCCAGTTAACGTTCATGGTCTCCATTTGGGTGACATGGCTATGACTGTGGTTAGGACAGATGTATTTATTGCCCAGGTATTCAAACACCTGATCCAAATAACACCTTTATGGTGTTTGTATTTAGAAAATATAAACATATACAGAATAGCTGGTTTTAATGCAAATGAATGTGCACCCCACATCGCCTCACCTTAGGGCCTTGTCGAATTCATTGTGCATGTTTTGTTTCTGTAGTTAAGAAGCATGTGCATCTTAGGCTGCAAAGAAAACCAGTGCTTTCATATCCTAACGATTCATACTGATTCCCTGCAGAGTCTGTACCCTTGTTCTTACTACACGAGCACCACCGGTTTCAGAATTGGCTACATTTGTAGTTGTGGATGCTTAAATGATATTCCACATGCCCTGTTATAGACCTACATTTGTGCACAGGCCATGTAACAGATGTGCAAAGATAAACGAACCGCACAATTTAGCAGAAGACTAAACGCATTTTGCAGAAAGATGCGTAGTGCGTTTTAACAACAGACCACTTGTCACTACGGTTTAAATTATCTATAACTTTGTAAAAAAGAAATACCGCATCGGCTAAACCATGTTTTTGACCGGACGAACTTAAACAAAAGCCCGTGAAGAGCAAAACTGTAATTCTTCAAAAATAATAAATCGTTCATGATTAGCACATCACTACTTTCCACGAGGCAAATAAGCTAAAGATGTCGCCGAAGAAATCAGTGATCAGTAAAACGATCGAATGATAAGGCACGACACGTTTGTTGAATCATGTCAAAACATTTCAATATATTGATTCTTATCCGAGCATCGCTTGGTAAGCTAGGCCTACATGCTCCATAAATTATGCTAGACTCATTAACATCAGGTTTAATGGCTAATTACCTCAAAAACAAGGCAAAGGACACCCGAGTTTGTGAACCCTATCACAGAAAAAAGAGAGATATTACTGCAAAATAACAGACTTCATGGCGATGGACATGAGGCCCGTGAACATAATTGAAGGGGAGGATTTTAAGAGGCTAAGACGTTGGAAGCCACTACATCTGTAAGTGTTTATCATTCTCAGATGCAATCACGCTTAAGCACAACAAAATGCGAAACATTGACATCCCAGCGACCTTCACGCCGTCTGAGAGAATATTATCCTATGGCTATATGGTAAATAAAACTAGGAATTCACGGGAAAATGCGTTCACAAGCTTGTGTTCCTGTCTCAACTGGAAGGACATGTCCTTATCAGGCTTCTCTGTGGAGAAGCTACTAATTTGATTTATTTCTTTGAGTTAAAAAAAACTTAGAAATAGTTGATAGTTGAAAAATAGTGGATTTTTGCCCAACATGGTCTTGATTTTTTATATCTGACTCTGGGACTTCAATTAGACTGTTTGTTTCTAGGCCTCTGCCTTCTGTTGTTAGTTCATCTTTTCAGCACAACACATTTCAGTTTATTTATGCTCCATCTCATGCCCTGGGGGACACCCCGGTTCCTCCTAAATCGTTAAGCTATGAGTGGGTAGATTGATGTGCCCAATCTCCAGTAGGCAATACATTCTTTAATACACCGTTGCGGCCTATTGGATAGTTTTAGCAAACATACCAAACATTATGGTTAATGATGTAATTGTGGATAGTTGTTCTGTGTTTTGTAACAGTGTTTTCAAGGAGGAGTATTCTAATACTCACAGAAAATAACAATGAGAATTTAAATCCTGTAAAATGTTATTCGGGCCAGCCCTACCTTAATGTCATTTTTTCAACCAACTGGAAGCGAGGCTCTGTCTGCCAGCTATGATTGTGAATGTACATGAGCATTGATATTTCTAGCCATGTGTAATGACTACATTGTGTGACTTACCTGATGTTGACTTCCTGGTTTCAGGTGTGAACATTTCCGTGCTTTGCTAAATGAGACGGATGAGGAGTCCATCGAGATCCACCAGTTCTCCTACCTGGTATACAGAGCCTTCCTGGAATACCTGTACACTGACACGATCAACCTGCCACCCGAGGACGCCATAGGTATAACAACCTCCAACCCTTAAACCCCGACACTTACGCAGGTCGAAGGGTCCCATAGATCACGGTACTGTAAGACAAACCTGACATAAGTCACCAGGGGCTTTGTGATGAAGGGTTTTTATGGTTTAATTGCTAGTTTTGTCTGGAGGGTATGGTTTGAACATTCCCCTATGTTGGCTATGTTCTGTTAGCATAGTGACACTGGCATAACAGCAAATGTGTTTCAAAGGTCTCTTGGACTTGGCTACGTTCTACCGTGAGACGCGTCTGAAGAGACTCTGTCAGGAGACGATCAAGAGAGGTATCTCTGAGGAGAATGCTATCACTCTGCTATCTGCTGCCGTCAAGTACGAAGCCAGGGTAAGCACTACCCCAACCATATCCTCTGACCCCAACCTTCTTCTCTGAGTCATCCCCATATATGTTTTATTCCAATAAACCTTATGGTGTACTAGTTGGTGAACTGGATTGTGTTATTTGTTATGCTAGTTGCTCTGCTGCTGCTCTAGGTTGTGTTCTAGATGTTCCACAACCAGTCATTGCCTTGTATGGTGTGTCCTCCCCCAGCACTGACTACTGACCAGCCACCACTGACCAGCCACCCATCTCCCTGTTCCTCCACAGGACCTGGAGGAGTTCTGCTTCAAGTTCTGTGTCAACCACCTGACGGCCATCACCCAGACACAGGCCTTCGCTGATATGGACCATGAGCTGCTGAAAAGCTTCATCGGTAAAGCTAGCCGCCACGGAGCCTTCAGAAACTGACGCCTCCAGCTGACACCGGGCTGGGTTGTACCATCGATCCGTTGGCAGATGAGAGACTGAAGGGAAGAAGAAAGGGAGTTGGGGGGGTATAAGAGGCCTATTCACTCATTCATGGCAGCTGTATGTCCTCTGAGTATACAGGAATATACATGCCTTTTATAAGGAATGGATCTGTGCTGGGCTGTTTGGGATCAGGAATGAGGTGTGTTAGTCTGAGGTGCTGTTGAGTGCAGGAGGGGGAGGGATTAACGGGCATGAAGCGAGTGAGCCGTGACCCCGAAACCACGTTGACAAATCCAGTCATACCTGGCCCCGGTTTAAAGGTCAAATGTAAACTGAACCTGGGGAAAGAGAAGGTCACCTGTGAAGGCTCTGCTGTTACCATGGTACCCCAGTTACCATGTATTTTAAGGTGGATTAGGACCACGCCCATATCCCATAGGGCTGTAGGTGTCAAGCCTCCCAGTCCGGCGGCGTTCCCATGTAGCTGTGGGAAGGGGAAGTGGTTCTACGGCTGCTCCCACACTGTTTCCTAGTCCCTGTGGTGCACCCCGTGGGCTTTGGCCAAAAGAAGTGCCCTGTGCTAATTGTGGATGTAGGGAGCTGTTTGGGACTGGCAGTGTTCAATCCAGGCCTGAATTCAGAAAAGTGAAGCGCACTAATAAAGGAATGTTTTAGTGGGAACATTTGTCTTGTGTTACTGACAGCTTGATTTTACTGGAAGTTATTATTTATAGTTTAACAAATGTTTATTTATTTTTTGGGGGAATAAAACAATTTAGGGTATGTTTGAAGTAGGGTGTTGCTTTAAGTACATCTGCTTTTGTCAATGATATTACTACTTAATATTGAACATTGAACATATTTAGGGTGCTCCCTTGTCCCCTTTATTAAGATCTCTCGAGTATTACAAAGCTATCTGTTGGGAGTGTTGAAATAACAACATGTTAGCTATCCTGGCTGGTGCTGGAATGAGGGCCGCTGTTAGTTAGCCTGGCTGGTGCTGGCATGAGGGCCGCTGTTAGCTAGCCTGGCTGGTGCTGGCATGAGGGCCGCTGTTAGCTAGCCTGGCTGGTGCTGGCATGAGGGCATGCTGCTTTCCACCATGTCCTTGGTCCAAAACAGCTTTTATGTTAGTTTGATGTCCATCTCTTAAAAGCATGATTGCTGTGTTTTTTTTATGATCCAAAGGTGGGGGCAGATTTATTCTGAAACCTGTTTGGAGAACATCTTTTCTTAAGAAGGCTAGGAGCTCCATGCTCATGTGGTTGTAGGACCACCCTACATATGGATGTGGTTGTAGGACCACCCTACATATGGATGTGGTTGTAGGACCACCCTACATGTGGATGTGGTTGTAGGACCACCCTACATGTGGATGTGGTTGTAGGACCACCCTACATGTGGATGTGGTTGTAGGACCACCCTACATGTGGATGTGGTTGTAGGACCACCCTACATGTGGATGTGGTTGTAGGAC